>JABUQX010067390.1:0-25937 GCA_015478945.1 Trachelipus rathkii
AATATTTTAAAAATTATAATTAATATAATAATTCCACAGTAATTCATTTCTTTTTAATTAGATTTTTGCTTAGCTGACATATTATATTAATACATTTTAAAAGCTGTCTTCTATTGAATATCTAGCAAAGTTGTGCGGAAAGCAGGAACTATAAGCAATGCAAATTTTGCTTTGTAACAAATTTAGAAAAATATTTTTTTTTTTAAACCTATTTTTTTGACTATTAAGCAAAACATTATTAATTTACAAAATTATTTAATTTCTTTTAATAGCTCATATAGTAAAGTTTTATCAGGATTTATTTACCTTAATGATCTAAGTCCGAAATAGGAAAAATATTCGACTGTGAAAAAAAAAAAATTTGAAAATTCTGAAATATAATTTGAATATTATGTATATATATATTTTATCTGAAAACAACAAATATTTATTTATTATTATTAGAAATAAAAAATTTATTAATTTTTTGGTGCTATCTCCGGTTGCACGTTAACTAGCTGATGATGTAAGCCTTAAAAAAGTATACAACATCCATACAGGCGTCTGTGGTATCAGTTATAAGAAGTGCCAAGTCGAGTGCGACGATATTCGAGTCATTCTTTAGCTGTAAAAAATTCGGAAATACGCGAATCTTCTAAATTTACACACGCAATTGAAGCTAAGATGACACAACCTGGAAAATCTGGGTTTGAAGATGAGTTACAAGTTTCGCTTAAACAGCGAATTTCTTACGCCGAAAGCTGGATGAAGAGGTACCTCGTTCTTTCAAAAGATCAAACACTATCGTTCTACGATATATTTATTAATCACCAGGATTTTTGCTACCGAAACGGTCAAAAATCACTTAAGCCGGCGGAATTTCTTCGAGTTCTATATTCGTTTCTGGGTCCAAATATAGCATCGTACATGGTCGTCCAAACCCCAACAGCCAGCGTATTCACCGAAAAGCGTTCTTTTAGTTTAAGTGAACCGTATCCTAGGTGTTCTAATAGCGCAATAAAGCAGAAATGATGATTTCAAACACTTAAATATTTGAGATCAGGTGTAATGTATAAGCTAAGTCCGTTCGGGGCTCGTAACGTATAAGATGATTGCGAACGGGAAAAAGTTTTCTGGAGGTAGAGAAAGTTCAAAGAACAAAGGTGAGAATGCCGGGTGCGTCCTCAAGAAAATCGCAACTTCCAAAAACGTAGTATTTTCCGAAGAACAGGAACTGTTGATCGACATCTTGGAACTGAGGTTTGAATCTCTGCTAGAAAGGCATAAAAAATCTGCGTGTTATCGCATAGCAAATAATTTGTATACAGTTTTATTAGAGTCTATTAAGACAAAACGACTGAAAAATTTATTGGAAGAATTCGGCCACGCGATGTCTTGCGAAGAAGTAAAACATAAAAAGCTCTGTTCGATGTTCAAAGAAACCGCTTCTCACGTTACCCGCGCGACTCACAAAATTATAATCAAAATTATTTACAAAAATCATCACTATTTTTTTCCTTAAAATGATTTGCGACGAAGATCGTTGCGGATTTCATAATTGCAAATCCCGTTAAAAAACAAGGTGCGTCGACGATCGACACGGACGAGGTTGGCCTGTGGATTCCTTTCCTCAGAACCAGGTTCGTATATAATAATAATAAAAAATAATAATGGATAATAAAATAATAATATATTAATATGGTTGATATTTATTTTAACGAAACTTTTAACTTTACGATTTTCAGGAAACTTAAAGAAATGTTTAATATGAGCTTAAATGAAAAACATATAAAAAAATATATCAGAACATAAAGACTGAACAAGTAAGTCTTCCAATTTACAATCTTCAAATTAACACACACTTTAGTCGATTTTCTTCTATTAAACTTGGATTCCATTACTTTAAACTTAATTGAAATGCAATTTATAATTTAATTAGCCATTGACTAAACTAGTATGGTGGGTCTTCCAGGGGGGATGACATAGAAAATGTTCGTTGTCATCATTTTTATCGGGTGCGAAGGATTTTTTCTTTGGTTCTCAGTTAAACATATTTTGGCCAAAAGTATTTTGAATGTCGCAAATTTGACGGATTTTAAAATAAGGTTCTTCATTCTTCAACTCATATCAATTCTACTCCTTTTTTACTTCTAGAATTGTTGTCTTGTAGTCTTTTCGATTCTATTTCGCTGATCTGGATAGAATTTAACATATTGCATTTAGGATATTGACAAGCCTAGGTTGCGGTGTAGATTGTTCATGTTGCATGAACATTTTATTTTTATTAGTTGACTGGGGCAGTCTCGATAGGCCATGTGGTTTCCTTCAGTCTGAAGGCCCAATGTGTTCTTACTGTATTAACGTCTAACCTTGCTTATGGTGAGTCTGTTAGCAAATTATGAGGTCGGCTGATGATGCAGGCAGTTAGACAACAGATCATTTAGCTCCAAATCATATAGAATAAAATACCGAAGTACGTGATGTAATTAGAACTAGCGTAGAAGTATCATATATTATATATATATAAGTGACTCTACTTATATACCCAAAACGGAAATTGTCTGAATATAACAATAAAATTGATTTTATATCTGGAAATCTAGTGAATAAATAGATATATGTCCATAATTGTTGCATATTAAAGCTTACAGTAAAGAGCGCTATATATGCTGTGACTGCGTTAATCATACAAAAGGGCCAGGCATGTAACTAAGTAACACTAAAAGAGAAAAGAAGGAAAGATAATAATTATTATTTCTTTTCGTATTATATTGATTAATATTAAATTTAATTTCTTATATAATGCAGTTTGATAAAAAGTCGGAGACGTTTGATGATATATTATATAATGTATCTATAGTTTACTAAGATAATGATCTTAATCTATTTTAAGTATTTCGTAATATTCTGGTTTACAAAAAAATCGGTTTAAATAGATCGCTTTGTTTCACAATTTATTTAAGCCTAATCTTAGATTGTAATATTTTTAAAACAGATTTAGCTCCTTTTGTCACGTTTTAAAGGATTTGGTACACACTATTCCAAGTTAAATCACAAGTTTTCGTTTAAAATTCTCGACATTCTCATAATATGCTATTCCTGAAGGAGGAACGCTTTCATGTGATGAATAATTTACGAAATTTTTATAGGTTTTTGTAATAGTAGTAGTCTCGCCTTTTTCTTCGGTCTAAATAAAGGAAAGTACATTATATTATAAGCAAAAAATATTCGGCAGTCTTATGAATCGTTCGTGTTTAAATATGGATGTTGTGAAATAAATGCACATTGTAGATGGTGAAGAAATAAATGTAGATTACTCCCAACAGTTAATGACTTTTTTTTACAGAATGAATAAAATAAATCTATCTTATTCCGTCGGCATAAAGAATTATTGCATATTTCATATATAGCTGGGACAATTGAGCTTTAAGAATTATTCTTTATAATTCTGGTCTAATAAATTACTGATTTAGAAACTGTACTTCAGGGATATATAATCTGAGGCAACGAGATAATTCCATGATCTCAAAAAGCGACTAAGAGTAGATTCTATCATTTCTCGCTGGCACACCAGTAGCTGTAAGACTGCAACTTTAGTAGGTAGCATAAGTATTCTCACCAAAACCTTTCTTTAGCTAACACGGCATACCCTAGTTAGAGGCAATGGTGTTCGGGACGATAAGTGGCGAATGCAACTGTTTCTGGAAGGTAGGTGACTTGAGTTCCCCTCAAGACAGCTTGTTTTTCTATAAACGTCCCAGAGCTATTCGAGTGGCGCCGAAGCTCGTCCCCATTCAGACGAAGAGTCGTCGGTGGATGCCTTTTAAGATCTGGTAGTTCTGAGCCAGGCCTTCAGCTCACCTAGTCAAATTCGAGGGCATTCGCGGCAGTATTAATCGAAGTGGCGAATACTGTTTCTGAACGATAGTACGTTTCTAACTCAATTCGAGTTTCCCAGAGCATTCGGAAGTGGCCAAGCTCGCCCCATTCGAACGGAAGTGTCCGATGATAGGTCCATTAAAGAACGTTAGTCTATTTGTCGCCAGCTTCAGCCTTCCCTAGCTCGAAATTCCAGAAGTGCCGATTCTGCGAGCAGTAATTAATCGCAAGGGCTGATTCGGCGAGCAGTATTTCATGAAGTGGCTCGAAATACTGTTTTCTGATAACGTAGGACTATTTTCCAAACGTCACTCGAGTCCCAGAGCTATTTGAAGGTGCCAAAGAAGCTGCCAATACGGAAGTGGCCCGTTGGATGCAATTTTAACAGACGCCGTAGTCTGTCGCCGACAGAGTTTGCTATTTTTTTTGCTTCAAAATCTCCGTGATATATATATATACTATATATCTATATATATATAATATATATATATATATAATATATACCCAGATATGGATGTATCTATTATCATATATCTTGGGTGATTCCACTGCTTACCAGAGTTTGGATGTTTTTTTTATCGGTATTTTTGTTCATTTACAGTATTTTATGATACAAGAGTCTTAATTATTCTTTCATCCCCAGCGTATATAATATATTATAATATATATAATATATATATTATATATCTATATTATATATATATATAATAATTATATTTGCAGTTTTACCCTTACCCCCTGATCACACGAATAAAGAAATCGGCCCATAAATGGTATACTCGTTGTGACTTCAAAATTGTGATTACAGTGTTTATAACCTCATAGATATCTGCTTAATAAAATTTGTTTTTTTACTTCTATATGTAGCGATATGATCTCCACTTGCACGTACTACGCCCTCTAAATCATCATCTCAAGAGGATGAAGGAAGGATGACTGAGCCTTCTCCTAAACGTCCAATGTTGAGGACCCTAAGAAAAACATTTTCCTCAGCCAAGGTTTATGTAAGTATTGTATAAAGTGTTGAAACGTTTTGATCTTTTCATTACTGGTGGTCACTTGAATTAACCAAGCGTTTTTTTAGACTGCTCAGAAACTCTCAAAGTCCTCCAACGCCGCCGACTCTTCTACAAGTCAAGATATAGATCACCCATCCACCTCAAAAGGGTTTTCTAGCTCATCAACAATATTGATTCGACACGATTACGAAAGTATTTGATATAATTTTGCCAAAATGTTTCTATTGCGTTCACTTCTATACAGAGGTATTTACAAAACATTTATCTTTAAGATTTCACCAACGAAAACTGACAATCAAGCATCAGGTGTTCAGCCACAACCCTCGACATCTGGTGAGCGTTTTCAACGTGCTGCCTCTTCTTCGGCGCGGAGGTCGCTCACAGAAAGGAGGAAAATCAGCTAGCTGATTCTAGTACCAACTCGGATATGGACTATCAAGTGGACGAATCTGATTTGGAGTACGAGTAAAAAGAGGAATTTACTTGCCAACACCGTGTGTTCAGTCTGCGAGAGGAAGATGAAGAGGTAGGAGAGGAAGCGGGTAATGTAGTAGAAGACTTAGAGGTCGACCTTCCAGAGAATGGAACGATTTACGAGGCTAGATCTGGACATTTGTGGTCGAATCTTGAACACCAGTCGGCAAGGACGAGGGCAAGGAATATAGTTACTGAGCAAGCGCAGTTAAATGGTGCAGCGGCAGAGTCGTCAACTCCACTCGAGTGTTTCGAAGCTTACATGCAAAATGAGATTCTGGAATGCATCGTTAGAAATACAAACAAATATGCACAGGAGTTTGTTGTCGAGAACAATATCTCAGACAAGATGTACAAAGAAACGAATGTGAAAGAACTTCGAGCATTCTTTGGAGTACTGATAGCGATGGGTATATACAAAAATACCAAGCAAGACCTAGACAAACTTTGGGATGAGGCAACAAGACGGGCAATATATAGAGCAGCACTATCAGAGAGGCGTTTCAAAGCACTGCTGACCCTAATTCGCTTCGATGATCGAAAGGCCAATAGGGAAAGAGAGCAGGCAGGTCAAGCAAATCCTGATAAATTGGAGGCTCTAAGGGAGATTTTCGATCTTCTAAATAACATCTTGAAAGCAAACTACACCCTTGGTGCCAATTTATGCATTGACGAAATGCTTTGTCTTTTTAGGGGGTATGCTCCGTTTCGTGATATCAAAACGAAATCTGGGAAATATGGCTTACTCATAAGGATGTTATCGATGTGGACACGAAGTTAATTCTCCAAATGACGCCGTATGGTAGGCCCATAGGGGATATCCCATCAAAAAAGCCATTGAAAGGTAACTATATTAAAGGCAGAAAAAAAGCCTCGTAACAAAATGTAACAACTGATTAAAATGAATTAACAAATTTCATTTATCCAAAAAACTGTTAGTTGGCATGGTAAACAGTTGTAGAGTACATCTGCCGGAATCACTAAAGGCAGCTAGAGGTCGGGAGTTACATTCTACTATGTTTGCGGTGTCAAAGAAGCCAGTATCAGGTCCAAATATACCCATCATGCTAGCCTCTTATGTGACGAAAGTACAACCACCTAAAAATGTGATTCTACTGTCAACCATGCACACGCGATTCCCAGGCAATGCTGAATATAAAGGGAAATAAAGAAAAGACCGGAGATAGTATAATTCTACAACCAACTCGACGATGGGCACCGTCAACCAGATGGTCAGACGAGTCTCGTGCAGAAGGGCGACCAGACGCTGGCTCTTGTCATGGTTCTTCAGTGTGATTGACATATGTGTGTTGAACGCATTTACAACTTATGGTATGAAAGACCCGCCAACTTTTATGGCTTTGAAAAAAAAAAAAAAGCATGGGATCAGGGTCAACTTTTATGAATCTCTTGCCAAGGATTTCATCCTCCCACATGAAAGGGAGTGTTTCCAAAGTACTAACATCAGTACCACTTTAAGCTCTTGTATAAAACAGTGTTTTCCCGAGATTCAACCACCACAGGCAGAGCGTCGTCGATAGGAAGGTGTTTCCCGTTCAAAAAGACGCTGTGTATTTTGTTACAAAGAGGCAGGTGTCGAAGTAAATAAAGCGAAACGTCAAGAAAGTCCTGACGTTTTGTGAGAAGTTCGGAAATGCTTGCTGTACTGTGCATGTGTGAAAGATATGTAAATGTTTATTTTTTTGATTCCCCACTATGCATGTAGTTCGGAATATGGTTCTCAATATATTAATTGGAATATATGCGAACCCCCTACCCCTCGCATACCCCCCCCCTTCTGCTACCTTGGTGTTCAGAATTACATGAAGGAGACTCAGTGCTAATAAATTATAAATGTCCTTGTGCTCATTTATTTTTTTTTATTTTATAAACTATGCACTTGTGCCACTTCTAAATCAAGCATAAAATGTGATTATTTAGGAAAGATATAATAAATTAAAACCATTATAAAAGTAGCTTCACTTATATTTAAATATATTAGATAATATTTCATTGCAATTCCGTTTCATTTATAAAACGATTGTAATAATATTGTGATAAATAAATCACAAAGAATCATTTACTGCAATAATTTTTGTACGAAAACATTTAAAAATGATGTCAAGAAGCAAAACTCATAATTCTTCTTATGGCCTTACCAACCTCGATGACACCTTCAAAGGCTGATGTCTTTCGTCATTACTTATTTGTAAGAAATAATGAAGAAATTAAATCAAAGGGAATATCAACATCAAAGGAATGGTATAGGATTGTAGCAAAAGATATCGAAGGCATTTGGTATCTTTTTTCATTTCCTCATATATCATTTGAGGCCATTGCTATGAAAGTTGAAAGGTTGATTCGTTTCTGCTAGTAATCTAAATAAATTTCCTATTAAACAAAAAATGAATATAACGTAAGGCAATATGAAGGGATGTTCGATATATGTACGTGTACCTGCTATGATAAGCAATTAACCGAAGAGATTGTCGATGTAAAATATGAATTCCAAATTTTACATGCATGTGTGTCAAAAGAAAAAAAATCTGCTTGGAAAATAGATAAAGCAACTACTTCAGCAAGAAAACGGACTGAAGAAAGATGTGAAAAGCTTGGGAGCAGGATGGCGAAATGTTGTAGTGTTGCTGATAGTTTATTGTTAACGAAAATAGTGATAGGGATGAAAAGAGTGATCCATCTTTTGTTCCAGATGCTGAATTACAAGAACATAATCAATATAGAATTTTGTATAATAAATTGTCTGTGACAGCCGAGAGATTCCGAGTAAGTTATAAAGCTACGGCTGCCATTGTAAATGCTGCCTTGGAAGATATGGGGATTTTAAATGCCATTAAAAAAAACTAGAGAGAGAAAGAAAAAAGTGGATCGAGAAAGCAGATTCTACATGTTGCAAAACCAAAGAATTGTAGTGCATTGGCTCGATGGAGTACAAGATGCAAGACTAACACACACTACAGAAATGGAAAATTGAGCATGTAACGCTTATTATTAAAGAGCAGGTAATGTATACGTAGATCCACATGCACTCTGACAACGGAAGTGCTGATGCATAGCAGATGCATTAATTAAGCATTTCTAGTTTGTTCGTGATAGTTCTCTAGTCCACTTAAAAGTAATGTTATGGCGAGTGGTGTTCCTGTTGGTGGTGTATAATATATTTAATTGAAAATACATTAAGAGGCCTCGCAATTGGCTAATATCAAGGGTTTTTTCACACTGAAATCTTTGAATTTGATTTCCTGATTTGCCCTGACCAAAATCTGCAAATTTTCCCTGACGCTGGTGTTCGTTATTTTTGGTGTATAAAAATATCTATTAATTATTATTGCAGACTATTTACTCAGTTCAATACATTAAATTATTGAAAATTTCCTTTAGAAATTGTTCATCACGGCATGAATTAAAAAATATTTTTTTTCTTTAGTAATCAAGGCCCTATTACATTACCCAAGCGTCCAATGCACCTCCTTTTTTATTTTTTCCCAAAAGAAAACGGTTTTATTTATAGCAAAAGAAAATAAATTAAAGCTTACATTAATAGCGCTAGGTGAATACGCGTCCACTGTAATCAAAGTTCTAATGGGGAATTAGATTAACTTTTTCTTCTCAAGCATTTTGAATTTTTGATTTTATTTCGTCGATTCTTTTTCTGTTAAAGCCTTCAGTTTTAACATTTTTCTCTGCTCTCAAGTTTATTGATCTGTATGGATAATATTCTTTTTTCAACCCTTTTTATTCTCTTCTTTTTTCTTTCTGTTTGAGGATCCTTTGAGATGCTTCTTTCATATTCCTATGGGGCAGCTTCTTACATTTGTCAACATTTTTGAGTGATAGGAATTTTGTATGAATACTTTCATCAGATCTTATAGCATTGTGCACTGTTCTTGGAGAAATTAGACTCTGTTCTTTTAGATTCTTCACTAAATTGCTTTATTTACGAAACCCTCCCTTACTCACTCGTCGTATTATCAATGCGAAAATTAGTCCTAATTTACAATATTTTGCCACAATTCTGCATAACATTGATTCTCATGTGCTATAGAAGAAAAAAAACTCATCAAGTCTCTTTGAAGGACGAATATTGTCCATCAAAATATTTTGAATTGTAATTCAAGGGTAGAACTGAGCTTCCTATGCAAAGTAGAGTATTGTGTTTTTTCTTTCTCAGCAACAGAATCTCTCTGATTCGGTTATTGGTGTACAATGCCTCTAGCGCAATAAATCAAATCTTTGTTTCCCTTGTTCTTGCTGATAAAAAACTATACTAGGATCCAACGATGAGAGCCATTGGACAGGCTTGTACTTAGAAGAGGACATCTTTCTAACATCTTTTCTGTCATTTTAATTTGCACAGTCTGGCATTCAAGTTTGTCATGTAAATCTATTGCAAAAAGCTTAGTTGTTGGTTGTAGCAGGCATTTTTTTACTGGACTTAAGAAATCTTTTCCATAATATTTTTTATATATATCATTGTAAATCTGTGAACAGAAATGAACCAAGGTTCAGTTGACGTCCAACGCACTGTTGTTATCGAAACAGAAAAAGATGAAAGTCATTTTTATAAATAAATAATAATACCTTTAAGTCAAGAATTTTATAAATAAATCACTTCGTCAAACTCAAAAAAAAAACACCTCAAAAAGTATAATCCCTAAAAGAAAAAGATATAAACAGATTAATTCATAAGTCAAACAGTCTAAAACACATCCATATACCAATCACCTTCAATCGAAAGGATGAACTTGGAACAACCTCTACCAACAGAATAGGAAGAATAGTAGGTAATTAGTTACTTAAAATAGAAAATGGAGTGACATCAAAATTTATATGGAATGTCATTCCTCGCTATCCTTTTCATTCACTTATCAAAGTTTATTCTCTCATTCAAATTTACACAGGAGAAAAAAAAATATATCACAAATTAATTGGAACTTAGATGAGATATGTTGATATTTAAGATTTACAACAGTATGTTCTGTGAATTTGTCACTGACTTTTCAGCATATTTTAAAACGTTTCCCTGACTTTCCCTGACCAATTTTTTTTCCCTGACTTTCCAGAAAGTGTGAACCCTGAATATGTCTTTTTAATACCAGTGAATTACCTTTTAGGCATATTTTTCAAATGATTGATGGTAAAATGACTGGCCCAAAGAGTTTCAAAGGCTGGATTGGAAACAAAATACAAATGGATTTAAAACAATTAGAAATAACTTAGAAAAAACTGATTTTGTGCCTGTGCATTGTGAACTTGAAGTTCCTGAAAAAATAGCTAGAGACCTTAGTGGTGACCAAGCATATCTCTATGAAATATGCACTGGAATTTAATCCGGCAAAATATCAACAGTTAGCTTTAAAATCTCCTGGAGCTTTACATCATGCAAGATGGCAGACAGGAGTAAAATAGAATTTTAAGATTATGTTTCTACACCAAATCCAGACAAAAATCTCCAGGACTTAGTCAACATCATATTTGAAGTATATGCTCCTGGTTGGTTTTGGATTGAAGGGGCTATGAGTTTTATTACCTAATATCTCTCATCAGAAAACAAAGTAAAGAACATAGTGAAATTGGTGAAACTAAGTAAAGTACCCGCATAGTAGCGTAAAAATTACGTGATGTAACACGAAACAAATAACAAATTTAGAATCTTTGTAAAATTGTAGTTAAGAAAATTGTCATTTTAATTAAAATAAATTATTTTACAAAGTTTTTGTATTGTACAATAACTTCGTGCAAAAAAAAACTTCAGCCAATGGCCAAACGATTCCCCAAAAATCCCTGATACATGAGCCCCCAAGATTCCCCAACAATGCTAAACGAGCGGACACACACACACACAACACACACACACACACACACACACACAACACAACACACATCACACACACAGCATTCACACCTACACACACACAGCCACACACACACACACCACACACACTGTTAAAATGTTAGATTATACTTGTATCGTCATTGTTTGTTAAAAATCAATATGAGTTAATAGGTTTTTTGGAGCATTGTATTTTAATGTTTATGTGGAAAAAAAATGTGTCAAATGTAAGTTAATTGTAAAGTACTATGTGAAAAAGACCAGAATATGTTTATAGAATGTAATGATGAAAGAATTGTAGATAATAATATATATATATATATATATATATATATATATATATATTAATTATATATATTATATTATAATATTTATATATATAGTATATATAATATATATATATATATTGGTACAATACGTACATTGCGCTATCATGTGGGTGCTTTGGTAAGTTTCACCATTTTTTTTAACAAAATACCCCCGGGTAAACCGCAAAGATGCAAAGAGTCTTGGTCTCTCGGCCTCCTGGGGGGATTTCGTCCCAACTTCTGTTTCATCGTCGGCTCGAACCCAGTAAAAAAACAAAAAAATATTTCATACGCTGATTCCAAATGTTATTAGTATAAAAAAAAACTTTTTTTTCATACAAATTTCATACGTTGATTCCATACATGTTACTAGTTTTCTTGTACCTATCTTAGTTTTCGAGATATCATGCGGGTACTTTCTTTAGTTTGGACATAGGCCCGTAAAATTATGGAGAATGTTCTCAGCAACAATGCATACTTTGCTAATCCTGAAAATATCTTGCTCGCCATGATCACGGATCCAAGGGTAGAGATTAGGAAAACTGCATACCATCGTATTATAAATTCAAGAAAGAGGGGAACAATGAGAAGCTTTGAACTTCAGACTCATATTAATTTCAAAAGGTTAACTAACTATACTGCAGACATGAATGACTGGGACAGGGAAAGAAACATGCCCACCACTCTACACTGACCTTTCTGACTGATGATTTCTTACTTAGGGGGCTTACAAACAACCACTTGACTTCCTTCGATATGTTTTGTCAACACCCATGGGGTTGAATACGAGCATAGCTTTACTCCCTAATGCCTACGAAGACAGGATTGGCTAGTGAAAACCGCATACATATATATTGAAGTTGAAGAATCTAGCAAAACTAATGCCGAATATTCAGTCTAATCCAAGGAAATAGTGATACGAATCACCATTGTAAAATGAATGTAAATGCTAGTAAACTTGATTTTCAATATACAATATTTAATAATATTAGCAGTATTAATATATTAAATATAAAATGCCAGTTTTTGTATTTTTATAATATATATAATATAGGATACTTAATATCATAATTTTTTCATACTTTAATATATTTTCTTAATTCATTATTGTGGCTTAGGGGCTCTTCAAGGGGTAGGGGGAATTGCATAACCAATTACAAAATATCTTCCTTGATACAATATCTAACTAAACTTAATAAATTCTATATAAATTATAAAACATTTCAAAGAATGAAAATAATATAATTTTTCGTTATCTATTGTAATTTCAATTCCTTCAGGCATACCTCCGGGGGGGTATATAATATATATATATATATATTATATATATCATTATATATATATTATATTTATATATATATATATTAATATATTATATAACGTCAGTTGCCCTTGGTTCCCCGGTAAACTGGGGATGGAGGTGCATAGGTCATTCATAAATCAGTTGTAGTGGGACAACAAATCTCAGCTACTACTACTTACTACATATATAATATATATATATTATATATATAATTATATATATATATATATATATATAATATATATATATATATATATATATATTATATATATATTACTATATATATATATATATTAATATATACAATAAAATAAAAAAGGGTTAGCTAATGCAAGAATGAATTTGCAAGAAAGGAAAGCAATTGTAATGTATTTTATCGAGTCACCAACTTTGTAATCCATGAATGCGAATAGTTTAATGGCCGAATTGCTCGTGCTTCTAAAATACTCCTTAATTTTTTTTATAATACCTTAAAATAAATTGAAATATTTAGTTTGAACATTTTCTCAATATTCTATTGGTCATTTGACGTTACGGCAGTACAGTTATTTTCGGAAAAAATTCCAGAACGAAAGCATTTGACACTCCATGTTCTCATTCATATTTTTTTCCAAGAATTATTGAATAGAGTGCCAAGAATTCACTCAACTTTGAAATAGGAGTTTTTTTCCTTATTTTTTTCTTGGGTCAGTTTTAGCACTTCCGTATAACTTAAAATTTTGTAGATATAGGATATGTGACTATTAAATGTCATAAGAATCTCTTGCAAAACATTAACATAAGTATAGATTTGCAAAACTTTCCTTACTTCGCAGGAAGACCTACCATCCCGTAAATGAATGCAGTTTTACTTTCATTCAGCACATCATAACGTCAGACAAAAAGATTGTTTCCAAGATTTCCTTCTTTCCAAGTTCGAAAACTAAAGTAATGCAGTTTTCTCGAATTCTTTGTAAATTTTAATTGACAAATAGTTTAGATTTTTTTACACAATTAAGAATGGTAGAAAGATTTCCCTGTAGCTACCCATTTGTTTTCAAACGCAGGGCTCCTACGCAAAGCTCGAGTAGTTTTATATTTTATAATTTAATTTCTAATATACAGTACTTTCAGCCATCTAATTTATTGATTTTGCCTTCTCAGCAATGTTTATACTCGTATGTATATTTGAAGTTTCTGGTTTTAATTATAACAAAAAAAAATACATCCACGAGAAACCCTGTACAAATCTGATCAAATATTGAGGGGCATTGGCAGTTTAGAATTAGAAAAACTGATGACTCTCGATAAAACTTTGCAATCGTTGGTCTAAGGTTTTAATTAAATCAAATAAAAACATCGTAAAAAAATATTCAAGAGATTCAATATAATTAATCGGCAGTTGTTTATTGCAAGGAAAACTTTTCACATTAGTAATAGTCTTAAATTCACTTCTCCGATGACAAATACATAAGAAATGGTTAAAGTCTGAAAGCATATGCACAGTATTTAATTAATCGGAAGGAAACTGTTCTATTATTATGTAATCAGTAAATCTTATAATTTTCTTTCAAACACAAGTAGTAACTTAGCATAAAAATTTCTGAATTTTTCACGAACGACAATGAGTCAAAATGGCGTCCTAGTTTGCTGGCGTTTACAAATAATCTGTTGTTTCAATGTTTCATCACATCGTACGTCTGGCAAAAATTTTATCCCAATTTTCTTTTTAACAAATATACAAACGATGGTAAAATTGGTATCCTAGATTTCTTTAAAGTAAATTTTTTTTTAACAAAAATTATATTTTTAAATTTTATTTTTAAGGTACATAAATAAATCACTTGAATTTCTGCGATAAGCAACCGAACTGGTTTGGGTATTATATAATATATATATATATATATATATATATATATATATATATATAATATATATATTATATCATATATATATATATTATATAATATAATATATATAATATATATAATATATATATATATATATATATATATAATACTATTAATATATATTTTTCAAGCGTAGTTCAAGACGATCAATTTCATGAAAATTTATTATACCTATCTATACAAAACTATAATTAATATTATCTATAAATTAATACAAAAAAGATTAAAAAATGCCCAAAAAAAAAACAGGTAGCTATAGCAAGAAAAATATGCGGATGTGACCAATTATATTTTAAACGTAGACGACTAGCTTCCAATAATTCTTTTGAAAGAAAAACAAAGTCCACGCATAAAAAAGACAACGGAATTTCTTTCGTTTACTTGGTTCTCAAATTGAGGAGAAACATAAGAAGGATAGAAAGAAGAAAGCAAAAATGCTCTCGGCCAGCAGCAAAGAGTATGGAACACGCCGGGTGGGACTCAGGGTTGCATCAACGTAGGGGATGATGTCTGTCCGTGTGAAAAAAAAGTATACAGATGATATATAGATGGAACCGAATATCTATTTTATAAATATTCCCGAATGCGAATGTTTCGTGCGATTATATTTTTTAATGGTTGCGAATTACTACATTTTCAAGCTTCATGTCGGACAAGTAGTCCATGCTAACTGCAAAAGATCAAAATACTTCTTCTGTATCCTTCCCATGTAAGAGGGTCTTTGTCAGGGGAAATGCATTTCTCTTTGACGTGGTCGACAGTTTTTTCTTTGCTCAGACAGTAGATCATATTCATCACCAAATGCTTGAACATAGAATTGTCGTACATTATGTCGGTGACAGTGGTGATTGTGTATGGTATTGAAGCAACGTGTGCTGCTCTTTGTTTTCCATGAACTATTTCACAGTCATGTTCTTAAATTTCTACACTTTAACCCTTTCCGTAAAAAAACTGACAAGTATATTATCTTCTTTTCTTTCTACCTAGAATTCAAGAACGTAGCCATGGAATAAAAGTTCTCTCTCTCTCTCTCTACTCTTCTCTCTCTCTCATATCTCATATGGAATACTCATACTCAGTCAATGAAAAAAGAAAACAGATATCTCTTCAGAGTGGTTACGAGAGGGATGACATCAGCTATTGATGACCATTTTTGATGATCACCATGGTCATGTCTTCGAAGGGTTAGAGTACAATGATACAGTTTGTTACAATAGAATTGCCATAGGATGTTAAGATATTCATTTAATCATTAGAGCGGCCGTACGAGCATTAAGTTATTGGATCCATATCATTTGCAGTTCTAAGTAACGTTATGCATAACTGAAAGATGAGGAACGTCGATCCTGGCCGGTATTTTGTTAAGTTCTGTTTCAGCCATGGTCGAATGATTAAAGTGGTTTTAATTGAAGTTCTTTCAAAATGTAGGTCAATTTCGGGACAATGTTTGACATGTCACATCGTTTCTAATGTTAAAGTGTAACTGATGACTGATGGAATTTGTGGTGTTCACTCAAGAAAGAAACAGAATTTTCATATTGGCACCAGCGTCTAATGACATGGCAAAGTGAATATCATCTGGAAATGAGTTCCATTTCCACAACATTCCATTAAACACATCACTGAGATATTCACCCGTGTGATATTTCAGTGGATGGTTCAGAGCGCACAACACAATTTTGGCGTATCAAGTCCTTGTCTACGGTATGACTAGCCACAGAAAAAGAAACTGCCGATTGAGCATCTGACCATCCGTTGGTGGAGAAAGTTATCTTGGATGATTGTTTGGTCAAGGTTATTAATTTTGAAACTTTAATTTAAAAGCAGTCATACATTTTCTCACAAAAAAATATCTTTGTAGTATTTCTTTTGACTAATGGGTATATGAAGAAGGATATAAGGGTATTTTCGTGAAGTGGATTTTTAAAATATAAGGGTTGGATGAGCTGCGGTACAATGGGGTGTGCCAAAAAAGGACTAGCGGTGTTGTTTGGAAAATTCCGTTGCTCGGCCTATATATATATATATATATATATATATATATATATATATAATTTTAGATATTTCGACTATATACTAATATATATTATATTATATATAATATATATATATATAATAATTATATATAATATTATATATATAATAATATCACAGAAAAGTATTCTGCACTTACTAAGACTTTGACTAATGAGCTCTCCACATATCTCGAAAATAAAAATATAAATGAAGCTCCAAATATCACTACTTTACTTTCTAGTTCGTTTAGTACATCTTTAGTTTCTTTGAGAGAAAAAAATCTGAAAATACTGGACAGCACTGATATCTTGCCAAGCATTAAAAGCTCAACTAAAATTTATGCAATGCTGTCTCAAGAATCTAGTCATTCCTAAAACACTGATAGCTTTCTTCTTCCATCAACTTTTATAAATATGAACCCTTCCCAGGAAATTTTAGCCACTTTGCTAATCAACAGATTTCTCAATAAAACTTGAATTAAATCAAACGTTTACGCAAAGCCCTTTAACAATGTATAAAAGAAGTTTCCAAAACCTAGGTACCACACCCATCACTAATCTTTCAACAAGAACTCTCCGCATTTATTAAATGTTTGCACAAAACAAGAAAGATGAATAATTTTAATAAAAAGTAAAAATTTGGGAATAAATTAAACAAAAATTCACTGCAACAAGAATTGGACTATCAAACTCGAACACCATGAAAAATATTAATCTTTCGGGATTAACCATTACCGAGGATCCAAAATATCTCTATGACTAGGACTTCCCCTTTTTCCTTACAAAAGAACTGATACCCATCAAAAAGTATTTCTTTATCAGATTTTCGAAATATGGAAAAATCAATTATACCAATTTACATTATAATTTTGGACTTCTTAAGAAGGTATAAATACCGCTCTATACATCTCAACCAATGTCTCACAATAAATTCTCAAAAAATTCTAGCAATGCTGCTTTCATTAACTCTCCACAATAAACAGTATAGTCACTCAGATCAGACAAAGGCAACAAATTGTTTCTTTAACCGCTCAGCGAATAACATCACTAAATGTTACATAATTTTAACTGACAACAACACATACTCATTAATACCACTAACCCATTAAAAAAACTCACAAAACTCTTTAACAACAAGCTCAACCACATCCTATCTCGATTTCCCTTCCTCCAGTAATAAACTTAATCCACACTTCCCATAACTCTCATAATTCTAACGGGCATTCCAGAAAACACAAAAAAAATATACCACCCAGTCTAATCATATCAAATATTGACTTTAAAACATACGTATTACATATATGGTTACTCAACACATTCAAATCTCTCATAGGACACATTTCCCTATCACATATATAAAAATCAAAAACATTAACACTAACACATAATCTTAGTTTCCACGTTGTCTCACTATTCACATCCGTACCCGTCCCTTTCACCATCTCTCTTCTTGAACGCTTCATTCTTGAAAACAATTAACCTTATCTATCTCTTGATCACAACTATTTTCATTTTAAAAATTCCTTTTACAGCTTAGAATAACTAATGTTATTAATTGCAGTACTTCTAAAGACAAAGATTTTGACAAGGAAGACAAATTTATGAAGGTCTCAAATGGATGTAAACCTAAATTGAAGCCTGAATTTAGAATTCCCTCTTCCCTTCTGGAGGTTGAAGGGTGTGAATCGGAGACTATCTTGATTGGTAACTCTATCTAGCAGAATATGAATGAAGATTTCGTGAAACTCATCCCTTCAAAAAGGAAATGTAAAATTGTTGCGTGGGGAACAATATCTGACATTGATAAATCGTCTTAAGGATTTTCAAATCAAAGACAATAGCGTAGCGTGTTATGATTGGGCCGCGAAATGTGTATAAAATGGAAAATACAACAAATGACCAAATCGGCAAATACAGAATACTAATTAAAAATTTGAAAGAAAGAGCAGGTAATATTTTATGTTTTGGAATTTTGCCTCGCTTCGTAAGGGGTTTAAGAGCTGCCAGCAGAGCGACATTTTTAACATACGACTAGAGGAAATTTGTAATGAAGAAAACATCCTTTTGCTAACCTTTGGGGTAGCTCTTACGATCATAATTATTTCTTCAGAAAAGATGGAATTCATTTGAATGATATTGGCAGTGCAAGATTAGGTCGACTCTTGAACACATAGGTAATAAAAATACATAAGGAGATAAACTGTAGCAAGCAGTTTTTTCGAAAGGTCCGAATCTCTTTTCAATATTCGCCAAATAAAAGCTATATCTTTCTATATAAGAAGTATCTGGAAACAAAATAAAGTTTAAAGCTATTGTTTACACACAAATCTTCGATATAATTACAATCTCTGAAGCATGGTGCAACTTTAAAGATCATGATTTTATATCAGTTTCAAATTAATGGTTATCAGTTATTTTTCAAAGATAGAACTAATAATGTGGAAGGCGTTATGATTTATATAAAAGACATATCACACTACTCAGCTAGAATTAGCTAACATTTATCAAAGTGATATCATCTATATACTATTAATTTTAAACATGCCATTTCTGTCCCCTAAGTTTTCGACTTTTGGTCTCATATTACATATACAAAAAACATATGCAATTAATTTTAAGTTTCACAAAAAATTAGGAATATATAGTAAAATTTAAGCTTTTATTATTATTATGAAAAAAATCAAATTATTATAAAAACATTTAGAAGGCTGAAATTTGATGAGTGGATAGAAGAGAACGAATGAAATAGAATACTGAGGTTAAATTAAATGCCCGAGCATAAAAAAAAAAAAAAAAAAAAAAAATTACATACTATAAGATATATTTAGTAATCACAGTATTCATAATATTTAACGCACATACTGTACCGCGAGCAAAATGAACGCCTCGCTAGCTGAGCGTACGACGTTTCTTGTTTGGGAATTAAAATAGAAACATTGAATATAATTTAAATTTAGTAAATGTCTTCGTCCATCGTCCTCTACAATCGGGTATGGATGTATCTTTGGTATACCTGAAAATTAACCAGAATTTTCAGAAGGGTATACAATAATTGTATAAAAAAAGAAGACTTTAACTTCCCAAATATCAACTATAATTTACTTGATGCAAAAAAAGCTTACTAAAATTTTAATAATATAATTTCCTTTTTAAAATATTGATTATCTAACGAGAGGAAACAATAATATTTTTAAGACTATAATAGTGAAGTCATTGAACTTGGTAAAGAAGTTTTGAGGTTTATTGAAAACCTATTGGTAAAGGGATCAATAACATAATTAAATTTAATCATTAAGATTGAAAACAAAATACAATAGCAATTACTTAAAATTCCAGATTTTAAGAACGCAAATTTTATTGGCTTTAAGGAGAGCTTATGATTGGGATGATATATTAACAGTAAATGCAATTATAATTTTCTTTAACATTGTCTAACAATATTTTAAAGAAAAAGAAAAAAGATTGTTCCATATAAAAATAAAATAAATTTACCTAATTCAAAACCTAGATGGTGAAAAAATGAAATTAAAATATTTTTTTTAAAAAATAGAAATAGGGCTTATAAGCGCATTTTGAAAGTTTTCTCCATCAGTGGAAATAATAAATTTACAAAAGTTGTATAATAAAATTGGCCAAAAGAACTAATTTAGATACTATAAAAGAAACTATGGGTAATAGTAGCGCAGAGGGGCTTCACCCCCGATTCTTTATCATATATATATATATATGATATATATATATATATATATATATATATATATATAATATATATATATATATATATATATATATATTTAAGTGGGGGCTTTTTTTTAAAGTAAACACTAATCATGGTCCTAAATTAGCAGTGGAAGTGGTTTTAGAGGGAATAAAGCTTCGAGTAAAGTAGAAAATCTTCGCAAATAAACTTAAACATTTTTAATTTCAGATTAAATTAAAATTTAATTAAAAATTTAACCCTAACATCAAAACTAGTATTGTCCTGTATTATATAGTATACCTTCATTACTTTTTATAAATATCTAATTTGAAAAGTAAAATACGCAATAGGTATATTTTATGAAAATTGTTCTTCCGCTATAGGCCTTCACTTCTTTCTTCTCTTGTATGATCATCTGACCTCCTTCCTCCTCCTCCTAAGTCATACAAATGTCCCCATCATCCAAACGCGCCTGAAAAATACACACATTTTGCTTAAATGTTATTTTTTGAAAAAAATAAAAATATCGTTGATTCGATACTGAAAATAAAATATCAATATATCGATATATCGGCTGAAAAATATCATCGATATTTTTTACTATCGAAAAAAAATATCAATATCGATATATATCGGTCCTCTTGCGGCATCCCTACTAGTCATTCAGTATCTGTATTCTGTTGTGTCGTTTCTAAGGTAAAGCAGTTAGTATTAGTAAGTATTTAGATTTATCTATTTATTAAGATTATCTATTTAGATTAAGTATTTAGATTATATTTAGATGGATGCTGCCCAGCAGAACCAAAATTTATATAGGTTATTTAACTTATTTAGGAATGTAGATGTAGATGCCCAAAATGGGCTACGGGATTATAACAGATCACTTATACTTCCATTTATTTGTATGCTCAATTCAATTAGCAGTGCTATGATTTGGGCTCGGCATAGGGCCTCCCAAATTTTCCGTGGGCTTGAAATTGCCACCATAGTTTCGAATAAAATTTTAACAACTGTGAATATAATTACATATAAATCTAAACTTCCCCGCGAAAGATTATATGCGAATCTCCCTGAAAATATCCGCCTACGTGACGCTAAGATAGTTTTTATAGCTAATGATTCGGATATTTCAGGGGAGAGAGCTCGGCAAAAAATTTTAGAAACTATATCATGTTACGAAAATAGCTTAGTTAAATTAGGTAAAGCTAAAGGAGAATTAGAGCTAAGGCAAAAATTAAATTATGTTTGTTTAGTATTGAATATGGCGGTTGAAAATCATGGTAACGTTGAACGTTATCATGATCTTCTAATTAATTATATTAATTCCTTTATAAAAATTAATTCTATTGTTCATCAAATCAATGATGATTTCAATAAAGTTCACTCGAAAATTACTGTCATGCAGAAAATGCTAGAAAATCTCGAAATTCAGTTAGGATGGCTCGGATAGATGCCAGTCTGGTAGTACTAAATGCTGATTTTTGTAAAAATTACAGCATAGTATCTATAAAGATAGTAATGAACTGAAAAATGGGTCATGTCTTTAGGGAAAAAAATTGCATCCTGTCAAAGTTTAGAGAAATCTCAGGCTGAGTGGCACACCATTTTCTACACTAAAGGCATAGGTTAATTTAGAAATCAATAAGACAAAGTAACAAATGCCTTTTAGTGTGAGAAAATGGTGTTCCACTCATTCAAAGTATAAGAAAAGCCTATAGGATTTTCTAAACTTTGACAGGGTGTAACTTTTTTAACTAAGATGTCACCTTTTTTTTAGGTATTACTCTATATTTGAATCAGTGCATATTTTCTGAAAAAATTTCTAAGTTCAGAAAAGTTAAGTTTTTTAAGAAAATTGTTTAATGGTAAGCTGGCATAATTCCAGAAGCTTGCCACTAAAGAATTTTCTTAAAAAACTTAACTAACTTTTCAAAATTTTGACTTTTTTTTTCAGAAAATATACACTGATTCAAATTTAACATTTTACTTTTTTTTTTAATATACCTTATTACTTCATTACTATTTTTGTTTAGAATCTTTGCTGTGATTTTTATGAAAATCAGTGTTGAACACCACCTGCCTTAATATTACAGTTATTTTAAAATCAAAGTTATATGTTACTTTTTTTGTTTAAAGGGAAGGGTACAACCCGGTGGTAATTTTATTTTTGGAACTAGAACGAAAAAAAAATAGAACAGAAAAAGGTTTGCGAAATTTTAAAATAAAAACTTTGGGGGCCAAAAAATACCAACGCGGAATCGCGAGGGATTATCTTAGGAGTTTTGCTATGGCTTCATTAGAGAGCAAAGAAAATAAATCTAATACTATTTCCAGATCAGTTTACCCTGCAAGACGTAGTAAAACATTAGCTTTAGCAAAATTATTTCAATCTTCTGTTGCTTCTAAATTTTAAGACATCATCATTCGACGACAGCCAAACTAAACTGAACATGCCAAAGTCATCTTGTATACCCCTTCCGAAGGAGGCATTAAAATTAAAGCCTTGAGGGAATCTCATAGTCAGTGAGTAAGCCCCCTCCTCACCCACAAAAAATTGAAGCAATCCAGGAATAAAAAATTTGCCCCTAAATTTTTAATTTGATCCTCTTGAATATTCCTCGCAAATTTCTTACATAAAGAAAACTGGATTGTGTAGTTGGAATGATGAATTCGTAAACTATATTAGTCTCATTTTGTGCGTCCCACTCTTACCTGAGCAATGCATTTCAAATGCTATACGGGCAATCATTGTGGGTAGAGGGCGTGGGTTATTTAATTCTCAGCATTTTCAAAAGAATGGATAGGAATAACAATGACGTAGAAAATTTCTATAGTCAAATGAATAAGTTGGTGGGAAGCACTTACCCCAGTATCTGGATATTTTTAGATAAACTAAAGGAAATTAACTTTCGATTTACAAAGGAGCATCAAAATGCTCTTGAAGATCTGCCTATTAGATTGACAAACCTCTCAAAAAAGCGTAAGAAATTTGAAAAACTGAGCAAACATTGGGATAGTCTTTCGGGAAATCCCGGTGATCAAGAAATAATTCTATTTCTTTGACAACATCGCCTAGACCTTGTATTTTTATCCCGCTGATGGAGAGTAAAATCTCCTTTGACTCATTCATTATCATTCATTATCCTCCTTTTCACCTTTCGGTATTATAACTAACGCATAATTATATCGACAAATTTCCTTAACCTTATTAAGATGCATTTAAAATTATACTTTATACTGTCGATGGCAATAAGCTAACAAATTAAACATACGAATTTTTTTTACCATTCCTAAAGCTTATAATAATGCCATCGATGTATCTATCTATTATCGGAAAACGTACGAAGTGAAGCCTATCGCATTTGTTGGTTATAATTTTCCTAGCATTATTTTTTTTTTTTTTTCGAAACCATAAATACAAAATTTAGACAAATCAATAAAACAAACTTCAATTAACTTTTTTATATCATTTTTGTACCATAAATGTTTATAGC
This sequence comes from Trachelipus rathkii, assembly GCA_015478945.1. Taxonomy (NCBI): domain Eukaryota; kingdom Metazoa; phylum Arthropoda; class Malacostraca; order Isopoda; family Trachelipodidae; genus Trachelipus; species Trachelipus rathkii. The sequence goes on from JABUQX010067390.1 coordinate 23,912, forward strand.
TTCATTACGGCAATTACATTAATTGAACTCACAGGAACTATATATATAATAGTAATAAAAATTAAAGTTAACAATTGTATTGTTTCAGCAATGCCAAATTTAAGGTTCGTGAAAAGACGCGAACAGGTCAACTTAAAGTTGACCAAAGAAAAGATATTTAAAGCATTTCAAGAATATTATGTAAATTATGTTTGTAAGAAGAAATATGCAGTTGAAGATCAACAAAAAATACTACAAATATGTAATCTACAAGGAAGAGAAGCAAATCGGCTGTCATTGCAGAGAAGAGTGAAGAAGCATAACATTTTTCAAATACATAATTTGTACATAAAAAAGAACTAGCAAGATCTCCAGCCAGGTACGTTAACATTTTGCAATTTAAACATTCCTTCTATTATTTACATAGGTCGATTTAGTTGGAGTATTTATATTAATAGTTACGAAAATTATTAGTTAATAAAAGGCTCATTTTGAAATTTTAGGTGTTTGATAATTAAAAGATAATTTTAGTAAAAATAAATAATAATAAGTAGGTCAACAGACTCAGAAAAACGCGTGAAAACAACATTTTAGGGGTAAGAAAAGGCTAGTTTGTTTTTTATTTGGTCAAAATTGGCCAAAAATTAAGAAAATTATAACCATTTCCGGGTTGGGGCTGAGCCCGAAAAATCCCATAGGCAACATCACAGCCTGACACGATATCGAAGTCTTTTTTGTATTTGATGTTTTAAAATAAAAATTAATGCTTTCAGTTATTGTTGGCATTGTCTTTCTTTTTCTTTTTCTTTTTTTTATATAGAGTTTGATGTTTTTGTTTATTTTAACAGATTGTTACAATTGATCAGGCGGTTTGATTCTTTTAACTTCGACATTAGAAGATTCCCAATCTGATTATTATTATTATTATTATTATTATTATTATTATTATTATTATTATTATTATTACTTTTTAATATGTGAAATAAAGATCCAAACTTTTTGCCTAAATTTCAAATTAATTTTTTTTTTGTATTTGTAAACAGCCAAAATTCGCTGTGGCTAACGAAATAACGAAAGGAAAAGTTTGAAGATTGGCGGTGAACCGAGAATCTTCTCAACGAACTTTGTTTTTTTGTCTGTCACGACAACATTAAAGAACAGCCATGAACCAGGAAGTCTGAGGTTTTGGTCGAACACGATTTAATAGCTGTATCAATCTCAGAAAAAGCTTAACGGTCCAACGGTTAAAAGAAACTTTGGGAAACTGTTCAGAGGGCGTTTTCTCTCACAAGAAATCTGTAACAAGGAGGTTGATTCTGCCTTAAATCCGTGCCTGCATTTTCAGTTATACTCTCTGTGCCTCCGTATTAACACTTTGCATCAGTTTTGGAAGCTCACATAGTCCAGCTTATTCCGAGGAATATGTGTCACTTGTTTTCTGTCTAAGATCTTTGAAACCATTCATAAGTTTCATCTCTTGAATCATCTGGTATTACGTCCCTTGTTTCTTTTCATCAGTATAAACTTTCGGCGAACGAATTCTACTGAAGATATACTTATCTATCTCAGATTTATGGTTTCCTACTCTTAAGGACTGTGGGTTGTATTGTATGGTGACTCTTGATATATCGCTGCTCTCCAAGCTTCCTCTCCTTTCTATGTTTTATGTAATTATCATTATAGCGCATGTTAGCATCAGAGTTGGATGTACAAGAAATTGAGGAGTCGGATTATAGCGTCTTCGATATCAAGTAAATAATAACCTGGTTGATTTAAAGTTAGGGATTTTGTACATATTTTCCCAAAAATGTCTTCTGCTTCGAGGAAGATATACTCCCGAGATGCTTAAACTATGTGATGAGTATAAGGAAAAAAATGGTAATTATTATTTTTTTATTATTATTATTATTATTATTATTATTATCATTATTATTATTATTATTATTATTATTATTATTATTATTATTATTATTATTATTATTATTATTATTATTATTATTATTATTTTCTTCCCTAGAAAAATGTTATCTGATTCTAGGAAGATACA
>JABUQX010067391.1:0-12500 GCA_015478945.1 Trachelipus rathkii
GATGAAGACAAAAGAATCAAGAGGAAGAAGAAAGAATGATGAAGTGGGAACTAAGGGCTAAGATAACCAATAGGTAGAACTAAAAGACACCTCAAACAATGTAAGGTAGAAGTCTAGTAATAAAAGCAATATCTCAATACAGATCTTTTCAAATATTAAGTAATCACTATGAGTTAGAAGATAATTTATGAACTGGATAGAAATGCAGGTAATAGTTTTTACACAAGAGAATTGTAAATAGCATTTAGAAATGTACAATAAAAATACCCATTTATATAGAGGAAGATCTATTGATAGGGTGATTGCTACAAAATAAAAAAGATACATAATTGGTATAAATTGAACAAGAATATAGGGTTAGCCAATAGAGCATTAGCTAGAATATTACCACTTGATTGTGACATTACAGAGTTAAATAGACTCTATTATGCAACGGGAAGAGCCATAGCAGATATTATGGATACTGGAGTAGTTAAAGACAAAAAGAAAAAGAATGATTAGAAAACCACCTTGGAAATTTAGATTAGAAAGAGATACAAAAAATAAGAGAAGAAATCATCAATATTAACAGCTTATCAAAGAAACGAATTAAGAGTGGAAATTACTAAGAGGCAAGCAGAGAATATGATTAGAAGAGAAAGAGTAATTCAAGGCAACAAAATGATACATGCCATTGCGAGGAGAAAACTTAATCTGGCAGCTAAGAGTAAAAAATTACGAAGATATGAAAAAAATGAAAAAGAAAAAATTCAGAACAGAATGTTTCATCAAGACCAAGGAAGATTATTTAGAGAACTGAAAAATGACAACATAATAGTAAAAACCCACCAAAAAAGGAGGAAGTAGATCAATTCTGGAGGAATATCTATGAGGACAATAGAGAGCATAATGCCCAAGCAGATTGGAAAAATGAAATTATTAACAGCCAGATAATAAACAACATAGATAGAATGAGGTTTCCACCTATATTGAAGAAGGAAGTAAGGGAAGTCATAAGAAACTTTGGTAATTGGAAATCCCCAGGACCTGACAAAGTTCACAATATATGGCTAAAGAAAATTACAAGCCTAATGGAACCACTTGTGAAATGCTTAAACAGATTAATTGAAAGGGAGGAACCCCTGCCAGAATGGCTAACGACTGGAGATACAGTCTTGATCCCAAAATTAATGGAGACAAAAAATCCATCTAAATATAGACCTATAACGTGCCTTCCTACTGTATATAAAACATTAACCGGAGTAATTTCAAACAGAGTATATGAGCATGCAGAGACCAACAACATAATAAATGAGGAACAAAAAGGTTGTATTAGAAATGCATATGGTACTAAAGATCAACTATTAATCAACAAAATGATAATGGAAAATAGTAGACAAAAACAAAAGCATCTCAGTATGGCTTGGATTGATTATCAGAAGGCTTACGACAGTGTTCCTCATAGTTGGATTAAGGAAATTTTAAAAATATATAAAATAAGTGACACCGTTGTAAATTTTATAGACAGAGGAATGGAACAATGGAAAATTAACTTGAAATTGAATCATGAGAAAGGTTGTATGGAAATAAAAAATGTTAAAATAAGGAGAGGTGTTTTCCAAGGAGATTCTCTCTCTCCACTATTATTTATACTCGTCATTAACCCCCTAAGTAATCTTATAATTAACATTGAAAATGGTTACAGGATTAATCCAAGAAATGAAAAGAAACCAAAAATTATCTCTCATTTATTCTATATGGATGATCTAAAGTTATATGCACCAAATAGGGAGGAAACTACCAGACAAATGGAGATCGTTAAAAAATTCTCAGACGATATAAATATGGAATTTGGGTTGGATAAGTGTGCCTTTCTCTCACTTAAGAAGGGAAGAAGAGTGGAGAGTGAGAACATCATGCTGGATCAAACTACCATCACCCAGCTACAACAGGAAAATACATATAGAAGAATCAGAAAAAATTGAAAATTGAACATAAAAAAATGAAAGAGAAACTGAAGAAAGAATTAATAGCAAAAAATAAAGTAGAGGCCATTAAAACGTTTGCGGTACCAGTCATCTTATATAGCTGCGGGATAATAGATTGGTATCAAGAAGATCTGAACCAACTTGACATCTCGGCCAGATAAATGCTAAATGCACATAAGATGATCTACAAGGGACAAATATTATCTCGATTGTACTCAGAACGGAAAGAAGGAGGATTGGGAATGGTTGAGTTGGAACAGGTATACAAGAAAGAGGTCATCGGAATAGGTGAATACCTGGAGAGCTCAACAAAGAAATTCATACAGTGGGTGTGTCTGCATGAAAGAAACAAATCGGACTCGACCTCCATTATAAAAAAGAAGAGAGACTACATGCGGGCACACAATATAACAACAGATGAGGTTCAGGGATGGGAGGAAAAAAAAAACAACAAAAATAAGAATGAAATATCTTAAAGACAGATATGGGGAGAACAGAAAACAAAAACATATAAACAATGGCAAAGCAATATAAAGATATTGGGTGAAGTATACATTGATGAAGACAAATCGGTAGAAATATTCAGTAAAGGCATACTTAGAGCAGAAGAGCAAAGAATGGTAACAGCTGCACAAGATCGCACTCTTCGAACAAGATGGCACAGGAAGCACATTGAAAAAGAAAACATCAGTGACAGATGTAGAGTATGTGAGCAGGACACGGAATCTGTTTCTCACATCTTAGCGGATGTCAAGTTCTACTGAATCGTCATCTGTATACAGAAAGACACAACACCATCTGTAGTAAATTGTGCCAGAAGTATAATATCAGATTGGAAGTGACGAGTTACTGAAAGCATAATCCCCAGAAATAGAAGAAAATGAAGAGGCGTTGATATTATATGATTGTGCTATCCCAACTGATATATCAGTCACCCATAATAGACCTGGTATAGTAGTGAAAGATAAGAAGGGAACAGAAATGCTATTTAATAGAGGTGGGAGTTCCATCAGACAATAACTTGGTGGCTTATGAACGTGAAAAAGAATTGAAATATCAAAGACTAAAGCACGAAATAAGAAGAATGTGGGAAACTGATGAAGTATAGTGATCCCGATAGTGATAGGAGCACTGGGAGTAATCAAGAAGTCTTCTCGAACATCTGAAGAAGCTCCCAATGTCGATTACCAGCTTAGAATTGAGCAAAATGATAATTAAAAAGAGCATTGCTCTCCTACCTAAGACTTGTGCTGGGATGCGGTTAATATAAAAAAAATGTCCTAATGGTCAAGGCTTGACCATGGACACCTAAGATCTAAAGACCTATAGATCTATTAATAACCCCTTGAAAGGGAGGGAAAAAAAATAATGATTTCATGGAATGTCGGTTCGGAGAAGTTTATAATCAAGTTAATAGAAAACAAATGGTTTGTCAAAAACAAGCAATTCTGAATTTTGTAAAAGACACAAAGAGCCAGGAACAAAGAAAAACGAAAGCTACACTATCATCTTATTAAGAAATTGAATTAATAAAAGGGAAAGCATTAAACATAGTTGAAAATGAAATAGAATTAACAATTAAAATGGTAGAAGAAATAAGGAAAAAAAAAAATAAGAACACCAAGAAAATACAAGATGATTCAGTAAAAGGAAAGAAAAGGGAAATGAACAGTTATGCCAGAAAATGAAAAAGAAAAAATAGAGAAGTTATTAGAAATAAATTGTAATATAGAAAAGAAGGTAGAACAGGAACAAGAGAAACCAGAAGAAGTTGAAATAATAGTATACAGTGAAAAGTATTTGAATCTGGGAAATGAGGACCAAGAATCGGGAGAAGGTAGACAAAATAGTGAAGGTGAAATAAGTTATACAGATGATGAAGTGGAAACAAATCTAAATTAGGAACAGATAAATGATGAAAGAGAAAATGAAAGAATTGGCGAAATTCAAAATCAAATGCTAGAAGAACCAAATAACAATGACGAAATTGAAGAAGAATTGCGTCAAAATATCACATTCTAGAGGAATAGGAAAGAGATTAAGAATAAACAAGATTAGTAATTACAGGTTGCTAAATAAATATACAGGAATTGCTGACAAAATGCTGCCCCGTATTATACCACCAAATTGTGATATTAGTGAAATAAACCAGCTATAATATGCTACTGCTAAAGCAATAGCTGACACATTAAGAGTTAAAACCAGGGAAACTATAAGAACAAAAAGAACTAAACAAAGAGAAATAAAACCACCTGGAAAATTAGACTAGATAAAGAGATAGAAAATCTAAGAAGAGAAATATCAATATTGTCTGCATTTCAAAATGGAGAAGTTACTGCTACCATCACAAGAAGAAAAGTACAGAACTTACTATATAGAGAGAGGGTGGAAAATGGGGACCCACTTGTTCATGCAATAGGAAGAAGGAAACTAATACTAATTGCAAAGGTTAAAAAAAGAAAGATATGAAAACACAGAAAAAAAGCAATAGAATATTTAGAGAAGACCCGGCAAAACTCTATAGAGAATTAACAAAGGATACGATTAAAGTAGAAAAACCACCACCTAAAGAAGAAATTGAGCGATTTTGGAAGGAGATTTATGAAAGTGAAGTTGATCCTAATAATGAGGCCGAGTGGAAAAAAGAAATGGTAAACAACCCCCAAATAACATCGATTATACCAATGGAAGGTGGAAAAATTACAGAAAATGAAGTAAAGAGTTCTATTAAAAGGAGTGCAAGTTGGAAAGCACCAGGAAAAGATCAAGTACATAATGTATGGTTAAAGGAATTAAAGTACTAATAAAACCTCTAACAGAAAGTTTTAACAAGCTAATAGAAAAACAAGAAATCCCAGAATGACTCACTAGTGGAATTACAACATTAATTCCAAAAAATGAGGAAACAGAATTGGCGATCAAATACCGCCCAATCAATGCTTACCAACCATATATAAAATACTAACTGGAGGCATGGCGAAAAGAGTAACAACACACCTAGAAGCAAAACAACATAATTAATGAAGAACAAAAAGGATGCAGTAAAGGAAGTTATGGAGCAAAGGATCAGTTATTAATAAACAAGATGATAATGGAAAATAGTAGAAGAGGACAGAAACACCTCAGTATGGTATTGGTCGATTACAAGAAAGAATATGATAGCATTCCTCATAAGTGGATTAAGGAAGTATTAAAGATGTACAAAGTTAATGAGCTGGTTGTAAACTTCTTAGATGAAGCAATGAGGAAATGGAAGAGAGATATGGTACTGCCGTATGAAAAAGGTCAAATTAAAATAGAGGGAATAAAAAGAGGCATCTTTCAGGGGGACTCTATTTCCCCGTTGTTATTTATACTGGCTCTCAATCCCCTAAGCACACTAATAAATAATTTGGAAAATGGATATAGGATTAACTCGATGAGAGAAAAAAAGGCAAAGAAAATATCACACCTTTTTTAAATGGATGACATAAAATTATATGCTCAAAATAAAAAGGAATCGGAAAAACAGGTAGAGGTTGTGAAACAACAATTCTAGAGACATATGTATGGAATTTGGGTTGGATAAGTGTGCATTTGTAGGTCTAAAAAAAGGAAGAACTGAAGCTGGTAATATAATGGTAAATGATATGGAAATACGGGAACTAGAACAAAGTAATACGTACAAATACCTAGGAATTGAAGAGTCTGACGAAATAGAGTCAAAGAAGATGAAAGAAAAAATAACAAAAGAATATATAAAAAGAATGAAAAGTATTTTAGAATCCGAGCTGAACTCTAGAAACAAAATAATTGCCTTAAGAACTGGAAGTCCCCGTCCTCACGTACAGATAGTGAACGAACTACAAGATTATGAGCAAGCCAACAGATTCGTTTTCTGTAAACAGTTATCGATCATGATAAATGCAATTCCAGACCTTGTACACAATCTATTGATGAGTGAAGAGATCCTTTCAGGCTTTGTGAACAAGCAAATCTTTCGTTACTAGTTGCGTAAAAATGCATAAAAAATTTCATGAAAAGCCGTTGCACAATGTAAAATATAACGGGATTTTGTGTCATCTCATCCTTTGGTGTTTTGGGACATTATTTCTTTGATGATGATGACGGGCGTACTGTTGCAGTGAATTTATAGCACTATATTAACATGTTATAAATCTTCCATCGGCCTGAATTCACCCTTTTTCGTGTTAACTAAGACTCATTTTTTTAAATAAGAAGGTGCTACAAGTCGCACTTCAAGAGCTTCCATTATTTTATTCCCAAGTCATGTTATGTTGAAGAACTGGTATATTCCGCGGCCCGCGAGATCACTGGATATGTTCGCTTGTGATTTACCATCTTTGGTGTATTTGAAAGTAGAGTCCTTAGAACCACCAGCTCGCGAATCCTCCAGGAACTTACAGATCCAATCCGGAAAAGTTGGCTCAAATTCCTGTGTCCAAGTCGCACAATGTGATGTACAAGCTTCACAAAAGACTACTAGAATGGTGGAACGAAGTGGTGGTCATCTTGGTAATGTTATTTTCAAATAAATATTATAATTGTCTATTCTTTTGGTAATTCCTAAATAAATAAAGTTGTTAGTTTTATCTCAAATTATTGCCATTCCCTGTTCATTTGATATTAGTATTGATGTCGTGAATATTTTGTATCTATACTAAACACTCATGGTTTTTATTTTCAATATTCATCAGGATGTGTAGTGTATTAAAAAAAAAATTGTGTTCATATAAGCATATATCCTCGCAGGGGGTTATTGATTCTTGTTATGTTCTTGGTGTTGCAGCTTCAGACGTGACTTAGTGAGAACAACAAAAACTGGGGGGATCTTGTGCATATATAATCTTTGTCTTTTTGCTTTCCCCACATTTCTCGAATTGATTATGTATATCTTTCAATCCTCTTCCTCCTCTATAGTTTCTATCTATTGTGGCAGCTGGGTTTGGGGCTCCCGCTACCGCTTATTTGTACCCTAGAAATGCTGATGCCTGACCAGGATTCTCGGTGTATGTTTGAGTACCCTACACCCAGTAATGGAAGCAAGGGGTATGATTATGATAACCATATGTTAATTTTATGGTACTGATCCTAGTTATCCATCAGCCCCACAGACTGGTGATATGGTGCGCAAAAATGCACCGGAAACCAGTTAATTAGAAGAACATAACATGAGTCGACCAAAAACCCCCTCCCCCTCCTAATATCCTAGATTGCGAGACTCTCAGCCAAAAATCCACCGCGAGAGGCAACTGTAGCATCTCTTCAGTGTCGTGGTTAATCCGCTGGGCCAGGTTCACTCACAACCATGCCCCCCTTGCAAAACGACGCTGTTTACTCCTATTATGTACTATTCCTCTTCCTTGAACCATGCTCATTCCTTTCCTCCTGACATACTATTACTTACTCAGTCCATTATTTCTTTGGCCCCTCAGCCGGTCGCTTCCCACCACATCTATACAAACACTTAACCAATCGACTATTGCCAATGTTTTCCAAATAATTAACCCACCTTAAAACACTCATCTATTCCCATCATTTACACCTTTCGCCACACCACAGAACTATCTTCTAATGCGTTTATTTCTCATTTTACTAATTTTTCTCACCCAACATAATCAAAGTTATCCATTTGAGTAGACAGCACTTTAGATCTACACCTCTGATTCCGCAACATAGTTTCACTACTATGCATTAACACAGGTAACGGCTTATACCCTCGTGCAAAACCCTAGCACAGTAAAAACGTAATCCCCTTGGATCCACCAAAGATTTATTTGCACCCACAACCTCCTTCCCACTTTCAACTTTCCTACTACACACCGCATAAACTGTTTCCTTTTCATACAACTTATATCTTAAATATTTAAACTCTTATAGTTGTTCCAGTTGCCTACCACCCAGCATGATTTCACATTTCGGACTCTCCTCACCTACCACCATCAATTAAGGTACCCTCCACTCTCTACCATTTTCCAACAGTCTTACCTGTGTACTATGGTGGTCCCTGTACATCAACCCCTCCTCCCCCCCCCAAAAAAAAAAACGCATACTCCCCTGCCAACCCTTTCTTAAATTCTTTCATCATCCTATCCATATATAAATTAAATAGCCATCATATGGAACTCCAATCTCTATCAACTGACATTTTCATGTTGGTTTTTTAATTGAAACAATACATACACATATATCCCTGCCTGACTCAGATGTTAATATTAACCGATTAACCTTCTACGACATTTATTTTTGTACACGCTTCACTATTAACTTAAGAATGGAAAATAAAACGACGTAATTCTTGCTTTATTTTGTTAAATTACTTTGTTTTATATTATTTCATATCTGTTCATTCTCTCTTTGCAGTTTTTATGTTTGAAGGAGTATTTATTAAATTTTGTAAACTTTGGTAAATAATAAATGTATTACATTTTTTATTTCTAATTTTTTTTTACCTAGATTCAGCTGTTTAGATTTAGCCAGAAAAGATTTTAATAAATATTTAAAATTCTGTTCTCCGGTAAAACGTCAGAGAACAAAACATTCCAGCCGGACTTTGAAATCCGGTGCATCACTTGTAGGTACGGTAACCTTGTTGGAAAACGTGAGACTTATTGGTGTTCTGTGTATTCAGGCAATAAATTCAAAAAAATAATTAGTGGCATAGGATTGAGACGTGTAAACTAGAATGGAAGTCATGAAGAGCAAAGTGACAATGTAAAGGATAAAAATCGATAGTAAGTGTAGAAATGATTATCAAAAATATTTGACAATGTAGTTAAATAAAAAGATCAATCTGAGAAGTGAAGCTGAAGCCTTGTCGCCAATGCTTATTATTATTTTTTTTTTTTTCTGTTTAGGTTCAGGTACTGCTCACTGTAAGGCGGATATACTAGTGTGAAACCAACACTATGGTTTTCAACCAGACATAGCGAAACGTAATGCCAAGGGAGACTAGTTGCATTTTATAGAGTAGATTCAGTTCCTGCGGGAAAGCAAAGAGTACGTCGGAACGACAGTGCAGAGATTCTGCTAGAATGTAGGAAAGCCGATGCCTATTGGGAATGGAACTTATAGCAGGAAAGTATCGACGACGTAGTGCTGTGCCAATGCATTTACTATTTATCCTTTACGTACCCTTGCTGTGGTGGTTAGGGTGAGTAGGGAATTATTTATCCTTTACGTACCCTTGTTGGGGTGAGAAGACCTTGTTTTTTTTTTAATAAACCATTATTTTTTTTGTGTTAGGGGTTTCATTTATATTCCTGTTTTATTTCATTGTTTTTTATTCCATTGGGGCGACCCACGACATTAACGAGACAATGCTACTTCTGGGTTATCTTTAATATTTCTCAACCATTGAGCATCTACATTATGCGACACATTGTTCTCATATATATTTTTCCAAAATCCTTCGACCTCCTCTGCTTGGGGCGCATCAGTAACTGTTATCTTGGTGTTTCATATTTCTCTATAAAATTTAACTTGATCTTCTTTGAACAGTTTGTTTTCTTTTTATTCTTTTTCACGTATTTCGTACCTTTTTAGTCTGTTGCCTTTTGCTGCTAAAGTTAATTTTCTTCGCACAAGAGCGTGTGTTAATTTATCTCCGATTCTAATTCTTTCTCTATTTACTAAATTTTGTGCTTTTCTCTTTGTTGTTTCAACTATTATTTCTCCATTCTGTAGCATTGTGAGCATTCAAATTTCTCTTCGGAGAGTATTTCATTCGTAAGTCTAAACTTCCACGGTGGCATCCTATTCTTCCTTCCTTTATTTGGATTATTTTCTTATCTTAACATCACTCCCATTGTTTCTCTTAACTGCTCTTTTTATATGTGAAGCATAATTAAAGTCTGTTCAAGCTCATGTCACGACTACAAATTTGGAGTGGTATCAGTCGATGGCAGCACTCTATTTGCACTTGCAAGGTAACTTTGTTCAACATAAACAGTTTTTTAATCTTTTCTTACTTGTCTCGCTTTTCAATACCCTGCACCCTATCCTCTTCACGGTGATTAGCTATTTTGTTCAACAATTCTTCATCAATTGTACTTTCTTCTCTATTATCACCATTTGGTGGTTGCACGTCATTAATGGCTCTTTCATTCAAATCTCTGTCATGTTCCTGATACCAGCTCAAGCTCATCTCATAGTCTGACACTCTATCCGTTTCATCATCATTATCTGTTTCGTCCCTACCAATGGTGAGGCACCATGTTCAATATCTATCTCCAATTCTTCCTCACTCGTTGATTGTAATCAAGTGCGATCCACTTTTCTTCCACCCTGTAAGTTTTCTTCATCATCCGACTGCAGTTTTCTTAGCTTTGTTCTCTTATGCCTCTTTCCTCATTTCTTCTTCAACTCCGTACTTAATTCTATCCAATATTCTTGTTCGTCTCTTGCTTCTATTTCATCTTCACTCGATGTTTGCAATCTATGCGAGTTCTCATTATTTCTTTCACAATGTGATCTCAAGTCCTCCCCCATCTGTGCATCCCTTTTCCATTCAACTACTTTTGTTCTTTTATACAATTTTGCTTTGGTGTTTTTTATTTCTTGAACTAGTTCTGTATTCAATTTTAATACATTCTCCACAATTCTTAAAGCTGTTTCTTTAATTTTTTCTAAATCCTCCGCTGTTGGCAATGTCGCTTTCATCTTTCTAGCACCCCCCCCCCCCTTATCTTTCTTTAATATCATTGAGTATACATTGTTTCTGTTTAATCATTGCCTTTCTCTCAACATCTTTGAATTTTTTTTAAACCTATATTTTATTCCATAAAATCACTTGTACTTATTTCTGCCCTTATTTCTGTGTTTTCAACCACATACTTCCATAATTCACTCTTTACTTTTTTAAGTGGAATGAATTTGCCAAGCCAATGTAGTATCTTTCCATAAGGTACTCGTTTGCTTCAAAGTTACAGCTCCATCTCTCACTCTGAATTTTATTTCGATCTTTTTCTTCATTTTCATGTTCTAAAAATTCTTTAACTTCCTTTTCAATAATTTCCATTACAGTTTTTGTTAATTGGGTCTTACCTAACCTTACATTTGTTGCTATGCTGTTAAACCTAGTGTCCGGGAACTTCTCTATTTTGCTCCTGTCAATCTTACCCTTCTTCAACAACATTTCTCGCATTCTCTTCCAAGAATTCCTCTTGGGGAATTTATTGTGCCTTGAATAAAAGGAACACCAATAAATCTCATGTTTTTCCTCCACAGACCAGTCCGTTCTTTCTGCTCCCCTTTTATTAAGGGCATAGTATCTGCGATTCTGGTGTTCTTCAGATGTACTGGGGGCCCGCATCAGGCGAGCCAAACAACACATCTTGTGAAGGCCGAGTCCTGCTCGGTTGGGCTCTTGTCGGGACATTGTGTCCTCGCTTTTGGTAGAAGAGATCATGTGATGCGACCAAGGCTCCGTCCCCCCTCATATCTCTTCTGTGGTAGAGAGGGGTCGACACCGGAGTCTCCGATCCCCCAGCAATTATTTTCGTTTATTTCGTCCGTCATGGTTATTACCAGTTTTGTAACTTGTTCGCTACACAACAACAAAATTATGCATGTGTTAACATGTGTCTTTTTAAACTTGTTTTATGATTACATTCATAGCTGCACTTTGAACATTTAAATAACTTAGTATTTGAATGTGTTAACATGTGTAACTTTAAGTTTCCTTTGCGATTACATTCATAGCTACACTCAGAACATTTAAATAACTTGGCGAATTCATTCCACTTAAAAAAGTAAAAAGTGATTTCTGGAAGTACGTGGTTGAAAACACAGAAATAAGTGCAAATGATTTTATGTAATATAGCTTTCAAAAAAAAGTTCAAAGATGTTGAGAGAAAGGCAATGATTAAACAGAAACAATGTATACTCAATTATATTAAAGAAAGATAAGGGGGGTGCTAGAAAGATGAAAGCGACATTGCCAACAGCGGAGGATTTAGAAAAAATTAAAGAAACAGCTTTAAGAATTATGGAGAATAAACTAGAAATGAGTAAAGAACTAGTTCAAGAAATAAAAAGCACCAAAGCAAAATTGTATTAAAGAACAAAAGTAGTTGAATGGAAAAGGGATGCACAGATGGGGGAGGACTTGAGATCACATTGTGAAAGAAATAATGAGAACTCGCATAGATTGCAAACATCGAGTGAAGATGAAATAGAAGCAAGAGACGAACAAGAATATTGGATAGAATTAAGTACGGAGTTGAAGGAAAAAGAAGAAGAAATGAGGAAAGAGGCATAAGAGAACAAAGCTAAGAAAACTGCAGTCGGATGATGATGAAAACTTACAGGGTGGAGCAAGGGTACGCAAAGGACAATTAACCAAACAAAAAAAACCAACCACCACAGATTTTATCACTCTCCACGACAAGGTTAAAATAATTTTCTAAATTCTATACTCTATACCAGGGGTTCCCAAACTTTTATCACCGCGGCACCCTTGTTGTGCTAAAAAAAATTTGCGGCACACCTACTCTTAAATTGGTTTGACTACTTAGTCTTAGGTTTTAGGAA
>JABUQX010067391.1:15000-35000 GCA_015478945.1 Trachelipus rathkii
TATAATATATATATATATATATATATATAAATATATATATATTTATATATATATATATATATATATATATATATATATATATATATATATATAATAATATATATTATATATATAAGGTATATATATATATATATATATATTATATATATATATATATAATGGTTAAAATAACCTAAAACAAATCTTAAACATTTATTAAACCGACTAGTTTCACGGGTGAATCCAACGTTTACCCATTATCAAGGCTTGGACTATACTGAACAATATACAAAAATTTTAAATAAATAATACTAAAATAAAATACCAACAGTATATATAAATACATAAATAAATAGATAAAGTATCAAAAGTACCAAATATTCAAAAAAGTATCACAAGTAACAAATGTACTACATAAGTATAAAAATATTTTCAGTTTGTAAATTTCATTCAGCTTTGAGCGTGGTGCCAAATATATTAAGGATTCCAAAGAATGGAGGTCAGGCTCTCTTCAAAATCCAAAATAATTGAAATTTGAATCTTGTATAGGGTATGATTTTTCTGAAGAGAATGAGAATGGATCGCAGAATAAGTGGGGGATGTTGCAAATGTTCCAAAGTTCTAGAAGGAGATACCTTATGTTCAGCAATACGAATAGAAAGACTACAAGTACGTCTTTCCTTATGTAGGTGCGCATCACAGTCACCCACTTGTATTTGTATATTTCCTGATTTCAACATTAATTGTAGAAGAAATTTAGTTCATTAACTTGAAGAATTTTCAATTTTTATTTCATTTGAAAAACCTAATCTGAAGTTGAACTGGAGGTAATTTGATACGGCATGTTTAATTCTGCGTTTCAACTTTGGCATATCATTGTCCCATAAAAGGAATTTCATATACAGAATTTTTTTAGGTACTGTTAATTTAGTGCCAGATATTTGATGATATTTTAACGAAAGTTGTTTCCTGAATATATTTTCAATGATAATACCTAAAGAAATTCTGTATATGAATTACCTTTATGGGGAGAATGAGTTGAAAACTGAACGCAGAATTAAATGCATATTAAAATCAAATTACCCCCAGTTTAACCAGATTAGCTTTTTCAAATGAAAATGAAAATTGAAAATTCTTCAAAGTTAAGAAAACTTCCTTTACCTTTATGTTCATCAGCGATCTACAAATACAAGTGCCGTGACTATCATGCCACTTACATTGGGAAGACTACTCGTAGTCTTTCTATTCGCATTACTGAGCATAAAAGGTATCTCTATAGAACTAAGGAACAACTTAAATATCCCACTTATACTACGATCAATTCTCATTTTCTTCAGAAAATCATCTTATACAGGATTCAAATTTCAATATTTTGGATTTTGAAAGAGAGCCTGACCTCCATTCTTTTGAAATCCTTATATATTTGGCACCCCGCTCCAAAGCTAAATGAAAATTTACAAACTGAAATATTTTAATAACTGAAGTAAGTTTTTTCACTTTAGTGATCAGTCTACCTAGAAATCCAGAAAAAATAATTTTTCTTCTATTTATTTATATATGAGTTTATGGAATTTTAGTTAAGAATATAATTCTTGAAGTCTTGTTATATGTTTCAGATAGTCCAAGCCTTGATAATGGATAGACGTTGGATTCACCCGAAAACTAGTCGAGAATAATAAAATGTTAGATTTCTACTGGTTATTTTAGCCTTTATTAAATTCCATCTCAAGAATAGAGGTCTTGTTACTATGTCTTATGTATATATTATATATAATATATATATATTATAATATTATATATATCAAAAATATATAATATATATATATATATATATATATATATAATATATATATAGATATATATATATTATATATATTATTATATATATATATATATATAATAGTAATATATAATATTATATATATATATTATATTAATTCAATTAATAAATACATGTTGAAAGAGATTTCAGAAAATATTTGATTTTCTTGAAGATATTTACTTTAATAAATAATACATTATATTTAACAATTATATTTATTTCCTTTTCCGAATTCGTTTGATAATCAAATTTCGAATATTTTTGTGTTAAAAACTCGGAAAAATTATAATTTGGCCTCCAATTTTAATTTGAAATCATAGTAAATACCAAAAAAAAATTGATTATATTTAGATATAAAATGAATATATTTAGGTATGTTTAGATATTTTGCCTCAATTTATAACAAAGGAGTAAATGATTAAAATATATATTTTTTATTTATGTTTGATTTTATTTCTGTTATTTAGTGTGTAAATTTACAGAAAACCCCGGTTTTTCCCCGAGGCCGAGGCCGGGGCCGGGGTCGCTAAAAATGGCCGGGGTTGGCCGGGGCCGGGGCCCCGGTCGGTTCCTACACTAGTCACTCCGGTGGTCACCAATATGAAAGGGAGTAATTTTTTTTAATTTTTTTTTTTTTTTTGAGTTAGTGTACAGGACCCACCACGGCTCACAATGAAGCGGCCACACTGGGCTGAAAAATCAGCCCACCATGGAGAGGGGCCCTGTCTATAATATGTTTCAAAATGTCCAAAGAAGATTGATTGGGAAATGAAATATTCAGTTCAGTCAAAATAAATAAAACTTAAATAAAATTTTATCCTTGTATTTTGTTAATAGTCTTAAGATTACATAACAAAATCAAATTTGTTATAAAGATATTCACTTCTTGCAAGATTACAAGAAAAAGTGTTTACTGCCTAAGTGGCGAAGATTCAGATAAAATATGGATAATCTTTTAGAAGGTGCTTAATGGACCGTAAAGTAGGAAAATAACGAACAGCGAATAGGCGTCCGATGGGAACAATCATGAATATGATGAAAAACAGATTGCGGGTTGGCGACGGGCAAAATTTGCAAAGGGAGGAGGCGTCTCGTGAAATATAGTGACTGTGAGTGATATTAGTGTGGCCAATACGGAGGCGTGCAAGTATCACCTCATGTAAACGCTTTCGTCTGTGGGAGGGAAGACCACTCACCGATATTCGGCTTTATGTTTCTGAGTTTCCTTCCCCGCCGATCACTCGTCAAGCACTCTTGCACAAGATCGAAAGCCCCGTCGGAGAGCAGGATGGTAATCAGTTGATGGGAGGGGACCTTGTCGAATGGCATCCGGGAGTACCTAGAACAACTCGAGAAGAGGAGGCGGCCATTTGGCCTCTCTGTCAGCGATTTCCTTGCCAGTTACCCCTACATCAGAGGGAGTCCAACATAAAATAATTTGTTTCTTACGGCAGTGGAGAAGTGTCGAAGAAATTGTTTTACAGCTGATACCATTGCGTTTTAGAATAAGGGGTTTTAAGCGGTAGCGCGCTAGCCGCTAAGCGAATCTGAATAACACGACTTATGAGTGATCTTGGTTAAGGATTAGAATTCTAGAAAGGGCCATCATTATAGCCGTTAACTCTGCTGGTAAAAATTGAAGCATAGGGGGAAGGGTATGGGGAGAGGGTTCGGTCAGGAAAGACAGCAGAAGCGCCCCACACTGTCCCCTGTTTTTAGAGCCGTCAGTAAACACTTGAGTAAATTCATCGTGAACTGCGGCATGGGGGACAGGAATGATGCTTTTAACAGGGCAGCAGGATGGCTAGATTTGGAGAGCAGATGTCAGATCCAAGCAAATGTAGGGAGAGGGGGCAATAGCCAAGGTTGTAACCCTTCGTCAAAAGAAAAAGGCAAGCACCTTTTGAAAAGGGATGTTGGGAAATTAAAGGATGTTTGAAACTGTCTTTGCAAAATGGCAAGTAATTAGGTTCTTGAGGTACCTCCTGCGAATCGGTGTTTCAGAAGCAGGCACGGTATGGGGTTTTTGAAACGAAGATAAACTTGTACACTGATGTATTCTCTTCGAAGAGAGAGGTTGCATCAACATTGGATTTCAACTGCAAGGCTCCACACTGGGGGACGGATTCGAAAAAAGCTCCAGTGGCAGATAGGATCGCTTCGTTTTGGATGGAAATCTTACAGGTGTAGTAGTGTTATGGAGGCCTGACCATATACTGCCACAGCCATAATCCAGTTTCGATCGGATTAGGCGATGTAAAGATAAAAAGCGGATTTGCGATCAGCACCCCAACGATTTTGAGGCGAGATGACGTAACAGGTCAAGGGTTCGATGACAAGTGGTTTTTAGGTGTTTAATATGCGGTGCATATGTTAGTGGTCATCTAGGAAGAGCCCTAGAAATTTGACCTGTGAAGTTAAAGGAATGGGAACCATATAAGGTAAGGTTCGCTGGAAGAAGGTGGCAAGTTCTTCGATTCCCTTTTTTTACTTAAAAAAGCACTGCTGAGGTTTTGCGTGGGAGAAAAATGGGAGCATATGAGCTAGTCCCACTGTGAAAATATTTTCAAATAGCATAGTTGAAGTTGCCGTTCGAGGAAAGGCAGCCTGGCACCCGGCTATGTAAAATGCTAAGTCATCGACATATATAGAAAAAATGGACAGTCGCTGGAATAGAGGTTAACAATATCATTAAATCCGAGAGCAAATAGTACTACACTTAAAACACTGCCCTGCGGAAACGCCTTCATCCAGAGTAAAGTGTGCGTGACAGAATAGAAGAGCCAAGAACCTTGATGGTCGTTTGACAAAAGACATTTAATGAAAAGGGGGAGTTGTCGCGGAAAATTAGCGAATGGAGTTTAAGGAGACCCAGTTTTCCACGTTGTGTCGTAAGCTTTTTCGAGGTCAAAGAAGACGGAGAACCATTCCCACCAGTTGAGAAGGCTTTCCCGGATGTCATGGTCTAGTTTTAACAAGGGTCCGCGGTCGAACGATTTTCGCGAACCCAACTGGAAGTTTGAAAAAGCTTGGCGACTCTCAAGAAAACCGGGAGAAAGCGGCCTGAAACCATCTTCGTTAATTTCAGGATTGACCGGTCAGTGAAATTGGTCTTTGATTGTAAGGGAAGTAATATATATATATATATAATATATATATATATATATATATATATAATATATATATATATATATATTAGTATATATATATATATATATATATATATATAATGAATATATATATATTATATATTATATATATATAATATATATATATAATGATTATATTATAGTCACCAATATCACTAATTAAACAGTTTCTTATAATCAAAAAAGAGAATAATTCAAAGTTACCGTAAAATCCACTGGAATCTTTTTGGTTACCGTAAAATCCACTGGAATCTTTTTGGCAATGTTAATAACCCGGAGCCATTCGAAACCAAGGACGCACTACGTGACTGCAAACAAAATAGCCGACGAGTAGTAGACGATGCAAAAAATGGTGTTGTCATATTAAAAAAACGAATTGTACTACTTAACTCCAAAATTTTCGTGAAAATTGTAAAAAATGGGCCGGCACCCCTGGCACACGTTGGCGGCACCCCAGGGTGACGCGGCACCCACTTTGGGAACCCCTGCTCTATACTAATATTAAATTGCCATAATCCTAAATTTATAACAATTAGTCATTGAATATTTCCATCGTTGTTTGCTAATATTAAAATGCCTTAATCTCTTAAACCTAAATATATAACACAAGTTTAGTAAATATTTTAATAATTATTTTCACAAATAGTCCTTTACTATTTTTTTTTATTTTCTATTTTTAGTAAATATTTTTTCAATATTTTAATAGTTCAAGTTCTTTTTTGTTATTATTTTCTATTTTATTTCAACGTTACAGGTACTAGAAATTTTCTTTCAATAAATCTATAATTTCCTTTACACACAATAATCTAATTCTTCAGGCCTTTAGTACTTCTATATTTTCTTCTATAATTTTCGCCGAGCTCAGTCTTGTATTTGCCAAAACAATTCCCACAAAACAAAAAAAGCTAAGAAAAAAAAAAACAAAAACAATCCTAACAATTATACATAGTAAACAAAAATACAAAAAATGAAACAATATATGGAAAATTCAATTAAAATCAAGTCTTACTTTACTATTATTATAATTTATTATTTATTAATATAAATATACTTTATAAATATAATTATTTATAATTATTAAACCTTTATTCAAGATATAAAAAAACAATTCAACAAGTACATGAATTCAAAATTAAAATTACCCAAATCTTAAAAATAAAAAAAGTGAAAACAATAGGAGGTAAATAAATCATTATCACCTGGATTGTCTCCAGCTTTTTGTTTGCGTTAATTTTCCTAATGCGGCGAACCGTCAGACCAAGGGACAAAAATTCAAATGTTGCACTCGGTCATTTCTATCAGTCTCTTAAGCATCAATTATCTCTCTACACCTTGAAATTTTCACTTCTTCAACCGAACAACAGTCACGATTGGACACTTTGAGGCAAACCAAAACAAATCGACCTACAAAAAAAACTACGTTAATCCATTCATAACACATTCATGTACAAAACAAAACATTCAAAAAAATTAAATAATCACATAACAATAAAAATGATAATAATACGATATAGTTACCTCTCAGACGTGATACATGCTCAGTGAGCTCGCATAGAGAGCTAAGGGTCTCCGGATTTAGACAAGGCAGACAACTTCACGCACACCACAGGGGGAGGGATACAACCAATAAGGGCAGAGATCATTGTAGTTAAATTGTAAAACAACTTCAGCAAACGACCAATAGGCAGGGCTACGAGGAACCATTGCGATGAGAGGAGTCAAAGCCGATGGTTTGGGGATCTGTAGGCGGAGAAACAAGGAGCACATTAGATGTTCTCTCCGAAAAGAAAGGGGTGTCATCCCCAGCTTCCACCTTCAAACTCTCCTTTGGCGAAGAACGAAAACGCCCCAAGAACGCTATCCGCAGACCCTCATTTTGTATCGAGGTCGGAGAAGGCGCAAGTATCGGAGATGCCTGCCGTTATATCGCATCACGGCATAATCCAAACTGGACCTGACCAACATGCAGGCCAGACAGACGAAGCATGACCTTTTGATCAACACTCCAAGATGTAGATGTAAGGTGGCGTAAGAGGTCCAATGAGCGGCGGCAGTTATTTTTCAGATTTAAGATATGGGGGAGATATGTTAGGCGGGCATAAAATAACAGACCCAAGAACCTAATTTCATATTCAGGGCGGACGGTGAGCCATACAAGGTTGGCAAGGGAGAAAAATCACCTCGTCGATCTCGCTTACCACCTCTACGGAAAAGAATGGTCTTCGTCTTATTTACGGAGAAAATAAAACCCCGTGAATCACACCACGAAGCTACCCAATTGACGGCCAGCTTCACCTGTAGTTCCATGCACGAGTTTGACTCCAGAAACTACCAAACAATGTCAGGTCGTCCACATAGAGAGAACCGAACTGAAGATGGGATGCTTGCAATGACACCACTGAAACTGACAGCAAAAAGCAGTACGCTGAGTACACTTCCCTGCGGCACCCCCTCGACCATGTCAAAATGACGAGACAAGAGTTTTACCACAGCGAACCCGGAAAGATCTATCCGACATAAGATACTGAAGGAAGTGGGGAGGTTGTCATCTAAGGCCTAGCGAGTGCAAGCTATGGAGAACTCTCATTCTCCATGTGGGATCGTAAGCCTTCTCGAGGTCGAAGAAAACAACCAGGACCATTTTATTAGAGAAAGCTAGCTTCACGGATATCGTGGACCAACCGGAGAAGAGGTTCCTGTGTGGAGCGATGAATCCTGAAACGTCGGGAGAAGGCGATTAGCCACCATCTTCTCCATCAGCTTACAAATGTGACAGGTTAGAGAAATGGGACGTTGGTTGTCTGCGATTGTAGGGTCAGGTCTGGAAATGGGAATGGTATAAACCGTTAGCCAAACTGGGGGGGAAGACCCCCTCCACCCAGATTCGATTATATAAAGAGAGGAGAAACCCCGAAGCAGTGGCATGGAGATGCCATATCATTTGGTACGAGATACCCTCAGGGTCAGGTGATCCACCCTTGCAAAGGCGTAGGGCCTCCTGAAATTCCGCCCTCGTGAACAGTCGATTGTATGAAGGATCCTCTCCAGGAGGAACAGAAAAGTCTGGGGGTCGAGTGCGATCGAGGATCGATCGGCAATGTTTAAATTAGATCAAATTAGACGGTGTAGATTTACTCTTGCATCATTGATAGAGTTTACGTTTAGCTCGAGCAATCTGCATTCTATTGTAATGTAGCAGAACGACGAAGATCGAGGGATATGGGTCTCCGTCGCCTCCGGGACAACATTCGCCAAATAAGTGAATGCATCCGTAGGGGAAGAAAAGACGTCAGTGATCGGGAGACAGAGGACGTATGTTGCATCTAGGAAGGAGGACCAATTCGCCCTGTCATAACGCCAACTGGTATAGGGCGTTTGTGAACGGTCGGGGCAGAGATGTAATATATATTGGGTAATGGTCACTACCACAAAGGTAAGGCGACCTGTCCCACCAGAATCTGTCAATGGTCGATAGAGAGCATAATGAGATGTCAACACAGGAGGAAGTACGGGTGTAAAAACGTTCGAAAGTTGGTAAGCCGGTGTTGAGGCATTCCAACGCAAAGCTCTGTAAAACACGCATCAGCCAATCCACATTTGGTGACGAAACGGAGTCACCCCACATTGGGTGGTAAATGTTGAAGTCCCCCTCCAACAAGGGTGGAGGGAGGTTTCGAAACAACCAGAAAAGGTTCTCCCTCGTGCAACTGCAGCTAGGAACAAGATATACAGCTCACAAATTAAACGGTGAATCTATGTGAACACTGGCACCTACCGCGTGTAACCTAGTTGGAATGTGGATATGGTTGAAAGGAATCGATTCGTAGAACAAATTCGCCGCACCCCCCCCCCTCCTATCATTAGTACCACAATTTTGGGAAGCGGGAGGCAACCGGTATTTGGTTGGCAGCAGAAGAGCACGGTTACACATTTGCAGTTTTTGGAGGCAGATGGGCTTTGGAGTATGCAGGTCAACAAGTCTACTCAACTCTTCGAAGTTTGGGTAGTAACCACGACAGTTTCATTGAAGGAACTTAGTCATTGCAGAAAGACGATGAAGCAATCAATCTGCAGTGAGGTCAGTAACAATCGTTGCTATGCGGTGGGCGCCAGCTTTCCTTTATGAAGCAAGCGACGATCTAAGGCGCGGGTCACTGGATGGCCCACGAGGGGGCGCCTTATAGCCCGGGGGAAGAGGAAGGTCGTGGAGAAATGACACTGGAAGTTTACCTGAGATAGAGAATGATCGCTCAATCCTACTGCGGGAGACACCCCGTCGAAGAGACTGGCCAGATCATCCTCCACATCATAGGGTGTCGAGCCTAATGCCAAAAGTGTAGATACCAGCGCCAGAGGCAGAGAAGTTCGACTCTCAACAGGGAAGACAGGGGAACCCCTAATATCGTCCAGGATGGGCGTGGAAGTCACAGGTATACCACACCGCTGAAGACTGGTCTCGGATTGAGGAGGAGTCTCAACAGGGATGGTAGGAGGAAGAACCATACAAAGTTTGATGGAGGCGGCTCGAAGCACATCACCACGAAGTTTAGTGTCCTGTAGGGTCTGGTCAGAGGACAACAGAGTCGATGGCTTCGGATTCCCCCCAACAACAGGGACGGACTCGGTCTCTGTAAAGCACATGAGGATCGGTGGGCAAGCCCATACCCCCTGTCCTAGGGGAGGAACCTGGATCCCTAGTTGGGGAACTTCAGATGTAGAATCGATGGTAACGTTTAATGGGAAATCATAGTATGACTCAGAATCGCTTGAATAAGGAACTGGATGGTCGGATGCAGAAGTGGGGGTCGGTAAACTATCGGGGGTAGCTAAGATAGACGAACTGCTTTCCACAACCCCATGGCGTTTCGAGCGACGGTCACGTTTGGTCAAAACAATGGGAGACCAAGACGGATGGGCAGAAGGCGTATATTTTAAGAAATCCGTTGCCCGATAGTGAAAAAGAGTAGCGTCGCCTCGCAGGAGGAGACGCGACGCGTTCAGGCGAGCCTTCAAAACTAGTTAAAGAATGTCCTACCGGTTTCCCAGAGGACCCTGGAGCCGAATGTTTACGTGAAACATTCGTCAAAGAAGAGTCATCATCGAGTAGTAACGTAGGGGATACTTCCATATCCCTGGAAGAATCAGAAATTGATTGCAACTCTGGGTGGGGCATGAACTTCAGCCAAACTCTCACCATAGGAAATGGATGTATGGACTGGAGATTTTTGATGAGCGACAGTACGGATCATGTCGGGTGAATGTGGTGGGGCAGTTCGATTGCAGAGTAGAAATGTTTTTTAGAAATGAATTTCGTAGAAGCGCACGAGAGCGATGGGAAGGTTGCCTGGTAGATACCGACCTAGTCGCAGCAGCAAATGAGAGGGGTAGCTGTGAAAATTTATCCCTAGCGCGACAAGAGGACTAACGGCGGTCGAGCTTATGTATTGTGCCCTGCTCAAGGGTCTCCTTTTCCAAAAGAAAAGAGGGACAGTGCATAGATGATGCCTGATGCGAACCCATGCAATTTGGCCCGCAAAAGGAGAGTGTCACCACACCTCGGACAGATGAACTGGGGAGATCTGCAATATTTTTGAGGATGACCAAATTTGTGACATTTAAAACATCTCGGGTGCGGCATGTATGGTCGACACTGAGTGGGTTCGGTGAAACCCAATCTTTCACCCTGGTCAGAGGAAATGGTACACTAAAAGTAAGAACGGGGAAGGTTGGACACAGTAGGCAGTGCTTTTTGCTGGGGGGGGGGGCAGAAATATGGTTATGCCATTTTGTGACCGGGCAGATACTATGGACTTTTTAAACATGTTTCTATGAATTGGCGTACAGGATCACCGGAACGGATCTCCTGAGCTGCACTTAGTTCTTTACACCGTATTGCAGGACCGTACGGCGTGGATACAATCGGTTGGTCGCCCAAATATTTATAAAGAAGTCCAATAACTAACTTTGTGTCGAAGAGGCTGCAACGAACGAGGAGAAGGAACCCATTACCTCATGGGAAAAGTCGCCTGATGAATCGGTTGTACTGAGGATGTACTTCTATTACGCGTCATTGAGAGCTGAGATGGCTATTGAGACGTGAAGGGTTGTGAAGTTGTTGAACTAAGATAAAAGTACGGAAACATTTCAACAGGTCGAGTCGTTCGGTAGCGGGTAGTCGGACTCAACGGTTGAGAAGCCAGATTCTTTTGGCTTTGGCGACGAGAGAAATGAGGTAACATAGGCACAGAGTGCGACACAATCTCAACAGGAAAATGAGGAGTGTCGACCAAAAAAGCAGGAATCTGGTGAGTAAGGTGGTTCGTTGGAAGAGGGTGAGCAACACGAACCATTTCGTCTACTAGGACATCAAAACCCTTACTTTCTCCTGGCCTAGGAGGAGTCAGGGAAAT
Source organism: Trachelipus rathkii (assembly GCA_015478945.1). Lineage (NCBI taxonomy): Eukaryota > Metazoa > Arthropoda > Malacostraca > Isopoda > Trachelipodidae > Trachelipus > Trachelipus rathkii. The sequence continues at coordinate 26,361 of JABUQX010067391.1, forward strand.
GCCAGTAGGGGGTTGATTGAAGATGAAATTAACCTTTTTTTGAAAACGTATATTTATTTACGGGCGTATTCATAAGTTAATCTCCTATATATTTCTCCACCACAATAAAAACCAATAATAACAATAAAATAAATGACATATAACATAGGGATGGGAGGGGGGAAGAGCTATTCATACGGGAGCGTGTCTTGTCCACTGCAGAAGGGCAAGTCCAGAGCATAACAGCACAACCCGCCTCGAAACCCCAACCCTTAGGGAGGGCAGCGAATTTGTCCTCGGGAAAGCCACCCGGAGCTCCATGGTTAACCCGAAAAGCGAAAGCGTTTGAGGTAATTAATACACCAATAGCGCAGAAGAGAACCTCACTCAAGTCGGTATAATACCCAAGGTTCGGGTTCTCCTATCATATATGAGGCCCGGTAAAGGCGGCAAAGGACCGGTTTGTACCATTAAAAACCTCATCACACAGGGGGAAGGACGATATCTCAGGATAGGACCCAGGACCCAACAGGAACAGACACCCGGAAGGCAATAAGGCATAGGTGAATCTGAGGACGTAATTCATTAGGGGTGGGGTTACAATCATATATAGAAAGTGGTAAAGGTACGTTCTATCTATACATTCCTCTTGTGTTTTCTTCTATTATATCTCATCTTGACATTTAACCCTTAGTGTCCATTAGTATTATATGTTCTTGTTTTTCTCTCTGGGCACTGAAACTATTCTTTTTAATTATATTTGTCTTTCTCCTTTTATGTTTTTCTTACCCATCTTTAGCATTTGTTCTTTTCTAAATGTTGTTCATATATCATAATGTTATACTAGTTTTCTTTTAATTAGCAGACGATGTTATGTTGGCTTTGCACTTTCAGATATTTTTTAACTCAACCAAAGGAGTCGTTACCAATGCAGTTCTAAGGTATTGCCCCAGCCATTATTTTTACTTTTCTCTTATTTATTATATAGTAATCTTTTTCTCCACCTTCTTGACAATATCCTGTCCTTTTAATTTAATTATCATTTGTGGCATTTATGCCTTTTTCTGGGTTTTATACTATTTCTGCTCAGGTACTTAACTGGAACCATCTTATCAATCTCCACAACCGTATATGGTGACAGGTAATGTCTAATGTTTTGGTGGCTCCTATTTTTATTTCTATGCAACTCAAATATTGTTTCTCTTTGAATATCGTTATGGTTATATTATATTTTAAGTATTCCTCTTTCTAGTTCTTCTTCCATTAATCAACTTAATATTGAATTTAACTCTCCTCCTCACTTACAACTCCTAGAAGGTATCGTCTATTCGTGCTTACCATCATTCTCTATCTTCTTCTTTCCTTTCGAAATGATGTGTGAGGACGCAACATTTAATCTTAGAACTTAAAACTACCATTCATCATATATCTTTATGGAAGAACTTTCTTGACTACCTTAGCCTACCTGCATGATTGTCTTTTTCTATTTGGAGGTATACAATTTTAAGTCATCCATTTAAAACAGGTGTGAAATTAATTTGCTAGATTTCCCGCTAGGCGGGTTAGTTCTACATTAATTTGTATATTATTTTTAGATTGCTGTATAAAAGGGTTATTGGCTAAGATATTTGAGAGAGCAGTGGCTAATTTCAATAAAATCCCCCGGAGATAAACCACTACGCTTCTATATGTTTGATTATTATCTTTTCCTACTTCAATTAATCAGTCCCCTTTTCAAATATTTTAGTTTTAAATTGAAACTCTCCAATGCTTATACATTCCTATCTTTTATATAAAATCTTTTATTCTATTTAGTCTTTAATTTCGTATTAATTCTTTAAATAATTGTAAGATCTATCTACTTAACTTACTTAAGCTAATAGCATCATATAATGCTTATCTTATATGCTAATCCAGATCTTTAAATGATTTAGAATTCTGGGACTTCTCTATCTTCAAGAATTAATTTTCAATCATAATTGATTACTTTTTCCTTCTGAACCAAACTTTCATCTACGAAGAATCCTTATCTATCTTTTCGCTCACTATTTCGCGTTTGCGGAGGAAGCAGGTGAACTATATTAGCATTAACATCAAAATTCTTTTAAAGCTTTTTGTATAATGCCAATAGAAACTATGTTGATGTGGTGTGTGTCGCTGCTGCCTTTAAGACATTTTCTTTAGATTTGGTAGAGATTAGTGTCACCATATTGTCCACAAATTCTTCTGGGAATGACTTCTCTATCCATCTAATTAACATTTTGTCTTTTAAAATATTTTGCAAGGAGCTGAAATAAGTACTGTGACCTTCCTTTGAAACCACACATGCATTGAAACTTTATCAGGTCCACGTACTTTTCAAATCTCGATTAAGTTTCCACATCATTCTAAGGACTTCACTTTATCTTCTTTTCTATGACTTAATTTCTCCAAATTCCATTCATTAATATTGCTTATTTGCGGATCATTAATTATTTTTTCCTTCCAATCTGATTCACTTGGCGTTAATGTTTGTCCTTTAACATTTTCAATAGATATTTTTTTTGACCATGAATATTTCCAATATCCTCCCTACTATTTTATTCTTGGAGATTTCATGAACTTATGATTTCGTCAATCTAATTCTCAGTTTTCTCCGTTACAATATTCCAGGAATACTGTAGTAGATTTTGTTACTTTTATTGCTTCTTCATTATCGTAATCATTTAATCAATACGTTTAACCTTTTAACTTATATTTATGCTGAGCAAGAAACTTAATTTTTCCTTTCTAGTGATATCGGGCAAAAACTATAATTTATTGCCTAAGTTTTTACCTATTCTTTCTTATTCTAATTTTTGGTACTTCTGTCTTTATATTGTCTGCTTATCTAAAGGTTCTTAATTTGATTTCTAACTTATTAGAAAATGAAAGTTAGATGATTGGAATAATCTCCTATTACTTTACTTTTAGTGATAATTCTTTTCTCTAGTTCCTAATTAAATTATCCATGGCTTATTTCTCGTTTTTTACCTCTTCACTTATATCTACCTTCATCAACTTTCATAACTTAAATGTTAAAATATCTGTCCTATGGGTTATCCTACTGCAATAATAATAGTCTTTGAGTGTCTGCATGTCACATTTAAATCCGGTTGGTAAAATCTTCTTGGTAAGACTTTTGTTGACTATTCCATCTGTATTATTCATTTCAAAGTATAATATATTTATTTTCAATTTATCCCAAGATCTTTTGCCATTAATTCTCTCTTTATCAAATCTATTTCTCCGTAATGAACTATTTTCTGTAGCATTCCAAATAACAAGTTTTGTTTCTTCTTATATACTTGGAGTGCTCTTCATTCTCATCTTTTCATCCCCTCTATTTTCCTTATTGTTTTTTTTGTCTAATATCTTCAGAGGATCCTCTGTTCCTTCATCACTTTCTCTTTCTCCACTCATAATATTTTCCGATTCCATGAGTTCATCATCTGGTTTTTCAGTTATCCATGATTCAACTACATTCACTATCTCTGTCTCCTCTCTCTTGTCTTCAATCCCTCCCGAAGGCAGGGTGCTAGGAGTAAGTTTTCCCCCTGTTTCGTTTCTCCCCTTTTCATTTTCTTGGTTTTTGTTAGCCTTTGTTTTTTCCTCTTCTCTTATTCTCCTGTTTCCCTGATACAATGCTCCTCTATTCTCTTGTATTTTCTGAATGGTTTCCGGTATCGGTTGTTCCTTTTCCATCATTTCTCTCGCTTGCTCTTTTATATTTTTTAGATCTTCGTTTGTTGGGAGCATAGTTTTCTTTTTCTGCTTTGCAATTTCATGCATAAGCATATGTGATCTTAAGCTTCCTTTGTGATTACATTCGTAGCAGCACTCAGAACATTTAAATTTTTTTTTTATATTTTGATGCGTAAGCATGTGCCTTTTTAAGCTTCCTTTCACATTACATTCATAGCCACACTCGGAACATTTAAATAACTTTATATTTTCATGCTTAAGCATATGTAATCTTAGGCTATCTTTGTAATTACACTCATAGCCACATTCAGAACATTTATATAATTTTAATTTTTTTTTTTTTTTTTTTTCCTTCTCTACTTAGAGGTTTTAATCCTTCATCCTGGTCCAAACCTTGGACCTAAGGTATGAAGGATTTCTAGGTACTCCCTAGCACGAGTCTTAGGATTGCTAGGCTTTTCTTTATCACTTCCATGACCACATCTTTAACTACGATGTTAGGTAGCTTTTTTGCGTATGTGGTCATGCTCTTCTTCACCACTCCAGTTGCTCCAATAACTATTGGTATAATCTCCACCTCCTCCACCCCCCACATTCTTCTTATGTCATACTTTAATCTTACATATTTTACTTCCTTTTCTCTCTCATATAATGTTACTCTATTGTCCCTGCTTATTTCAATCTCTATGATATAACATTTCTGTGTTCTCTTCTCTCTTACTATTATGTCTGGTCGGTTATGTGGTGTAGGTATAGATGTTGGTATTGTATGGTCGTATAGGATTATGGCTTCCTCATTTTCTATTATTGCGGCTGGTTTGTGCTGCCAGTATTTATCGGTATCTATTTCAAAATTATATTTTTGGCATAATTTCAAATGAATCATATTGCAGATTGTGTTATGTCTATCTGTGTATAATCCCATTTGTATCAGTGTGTCGCATCCTGTCAAAATATGGTTTACTGTCTCTGTTTTGTCCTTGCACATTCTGCATTTTTCTGTGATTTCCTCCTTCTCTATATTTTTCCTGAACCATTTTGTTCTTAGTATTTGATCTTGTGCCGCTATTAGTGTTCTCTCGTCTTCTTTTTTTTTTTAGGTATCCCCCTGTTAAAGGTTCTACTGTATGTTCCTTATCGATGTAGATCTGGTCCAGTACATCTATCCTGAAGTGTTTTCCACATACATGCTCCTTCCATTTGGTGATATCATTATTTATTCTTGCCTGCTTGTATTTGTCTTTTGATGCGTAATCAGGTGTCTCTTTAAGCTTCCTTTGTGATTACACTTATATCCGCACTCAGAACATATAAATAATTTTAAATTTTCATGTTTAAGCATGTGTAATCTTAAGTTTCCTTTGTGATTACACTCATAGCTGCACTTAGAACATTTAAATAATTTAACATTTTGATGCGCAAGCATATGTGTTTTTAAGCTTCCTTTCTGATTACACTCATAGCCACAATCAGAACATTTAAATAATTTTATATTTTGATGCGTAAGCATGTGTCTTATTAAGCTTCCTTTCTCTTTACACTCATAGACGCACTCAGAACATTTAAATAATTTTATATTTTCATGTTTAAGCATGTGTAATTTTAGGTTTCCTTTCTGATTACACTTATAGCAGCACTCAGAACATTTAAACAATTTTACATTTTGATGTGCAAGCTTATGCGTTTTTAAGTTTCCCTTGAGCTTACACTCATAGTCACACTCAGAACATTTAAATAACTTCATATTTTGATGCGTAAGCATGTGCGTTTTCAAATTCCCTTTCTGATTACACTCATAGCCACACTCAGAACACTTAAATAATTTTATTTTCAAGTTTTGATGTGTAAGCATGTGTGTTTTTAAATTTCCTTTTCGGTTACACTCATAGTAGCACTCAGAACATTTAAATAATTTTAAATTTTCATGTTTAAGCATGTGTACTTTTAAGCTTCCTTTGTGATTACACTCATAGCAGCATTCAGAACATTTAAATAATTTTATATTTTGATGAGTAAGCATGTGTGCTTCAAAGTGTTCTTTTCGATTACACTCATAGCCACACTCAGAACATTTAAATAATTTTGTTTTTTTATGTGTAAGCATGTGCCTTTTTAAGTTTCCTTTCTGATTACACTCGTAGACACATTCAGAACACTTAAATAAATTTATTTTTTGATGCTTAAGCATGTGTGTTTTTAAGTGTCCTTTCTGATTAAACTCATAGCCACATTCAGAACATTTAAATAATTTGATATTCCTGTGAATTAGCAGGTGAGAGCTTAAGTTCGCTTTACAATTGCTTTCATAATTACAATGAGCACATTTAAACTTTCTTTTATGCAAATTCAGATGATTTTTCAACTCTTCATTGCTTTTAAAGTTTAAATTACAATATTTGCAACAGAGGTTTTCACAATTATTTTTGTTCATCCTTTTTTTACACATCATTGACGTTTGAGGTAATCTTTTGAAAGTCCTTTTCAATTTGGAACCTTTTTCTCTTTGACTAGCATCGATAATGGGGGTCTGTTCAAAATAAAATTAAAATTATATGAATATAAAAAAAATTCTAGCAATTTAACACAAATCTTAAAAAAAATTCAAACTTTATTTTTAAGTTGAATAAATTTTATCATTTCCCAACAGTTGAATATCAAAATTTTGAGAGTAAGAACAAAGAACAAAAATTACTGTCTCAACATTTATTCACTAATTTATATTCAGATTCAAAACAAAATTTTATAGAAAAATTCCAAAAAGCGCGCACACACACACTATATATATATTATATATATATATATTATATAATATATAATATATATATATATATCTATATATATATATATATTATATATATATATATATAATATATATATATATATATATATTATATATATATATAATATATATATATATAAATTAAATATATATATATATATATATTATATATATATTATAATATATATAAATATTATATATATATAATATATATAATTAATATATATTATATATATTTATATATATATATATATATATATATATATATATATAATATATATGTGATGCAGCAGTGGTCATATTTTTTTTGATATATCGGATGTCAAATTTTTGACATCCGCAGATGCGGATGTTTGATATAATAAAATATATATATTATATATATATATATATATATATATATTATATATATATATATATATATATATATATATATATATATATATATACTTACTTACTTCTGCCCTGACCCACCTCAATTGGGGGGCCACACTAGCTTCCAAGAAGCCCGGCCACCGCTCCTTGGGGCGGTTCGCACAGGTCGAGAAGGACCAGACTTAAAATGAGTCAAAGGGATTTACTCTCCATACAGCGGGATTCGAAACACTGGACTCCGCGTCGCTTAGTTAACAGTAACCGGGCGCTCTATCCACTTGGCCATCCACGTTCCCAAAAAGAAACGTTTCAAGCAATAGGTTTTAAAGCTCCCGGTTTTCTCATCCCATAATTGCTGAGTACTCAAAGGCCAGCCCCCAAAGTATATATATACGGTATATATATATATATATATATATATTATATATATTATTATATATTATAATATATAATATATTATATATATATATATCAAATGCCATATATAAAAATATATATATACGGTATATATATATATATATATATATATTATACAGTTATATATAAATTCGAGTTTTAGCCAAATCTATTAAATTAATTGTTATCAGGGTGTGGGACGGGGACTCAACTCAAATGCACCCCACCAACCTCTTTCCCCCAACCTCCGACTTTAATGAAAGAAATTTTACAATGGATTATATACTTTTTGCACTATTATTGAAATTCAAAATATATGGAAGGTTTGTGCTTGAGAAACATCATTTTCTGCCTTTTCTGCTGAGAGTCAGTTCCTCCTTTTCATCATATAAATTTAGCCCAAGCATTGGCTAAATAATCTCTCCCATTGAACACTAGTTTGGCAGGACAGGCCAAATCATTTTTCTTGCAGTTTTCTTTAAGCGTGGGTAAACATTTTGCTTAACTTTCCACCAACTGATAGTATCTAGTCGTTTTTCTTGGTGATAATTTTCAATCATTTGCACTAACATCTTTTGGTAATGCGTATGTGTTTTCTTCATTACTACTGGACTGTAAAAATTCTTCCAGTGAATCTGTTATTGTATTTACTTGTAGAAGGTGTTTTGGTTCTGTAGATTTCGTTTATTTTCCTTTTAATGGTGGCGAATTAATAACTGGTTCGGATTGAGTTTTTCAACTGCCAACACAAAGTGGACGATTTACTGTTCTAATATTGTTACAAAAACACTTGCCTTTATAACGGGGATCTAAGTAAGTTGCAATAGTTTGAAGGTTACTAATTTCCACAGAATCAAAGCATTTTTCTAGCTCTAGTTTTATCACATCTTTCATTCTTTTTAAATCGCCATCATTTTCAATTTGAAGATGGTAAATCCATTCCTTAGCGCACCAGAATAATCGATTACATGGAGACAGACAGCTGAAGAGGCGCTGATTTTTTTTTGGCATCCCTAATCTCATGTGACTCTGTTGACTCAAATTTTTATGAACTTCATGCTCCATTAACAACAGTTAAGTAGAGTCCCATGGCTCTCATCATTTAAAGTTGCGTTCAGATTCATCTTAAGTATTTTTTAATTATAAAATTTTTATCAAATCTCGACAATATCTGCGCATCATCCCGCAGGGCAATAGCGCGGATGCGGATCTTTAATAATGTGCCGGATGCGGTATGTTACCTGCATCAAAACATATATATATATATATTATATATTATATATATATATATATATATTAATTATATTATATATATATATATATGGGTCTATCCAGTTTTTCCATTCCAAGATAACTGAACCATTCCCCGATAAATTTTGAAAACTATT
>JABUQX010067391.1:40000-41063 GCA_015478945.1 Trachelipus rathkii
CCTTCCTTCGCCACGTACCCTTGTGGTGCTTTAATTTTGACGAGTAATTATATATATATATATCCTTATATATATATATATATAGTATATATATATATATTAATTCCTATATATATATATATATATATATTATATATATATATATTATTATACTATATATATATATATAATAATATATATATTTATAATATATATATATATATAATATATATAATTATATATATCATATATATATATATATATATTTATATATATATGATATAATATATATATATATATATTATATATATATATATATATATAATATATATATATACTATATATATATATATATTAGGGGTGTACGGGAACTGAAATTTTCAGTTCCGGCCGGCAACCGGAATTAGCCGAATCAACAAAAAAAAATTCCGGCCGGAACCCGGAATTTCTTGAACTTTCATTTAACTATAAAGAATGTAAAAAAAAAAATATTTTATATAACTTTTCCAACATAAAATCTTATATTTAGTACAACGCCTCTTGAACATATGGAAATCATCATTGAAGAGATATCTGGAAGTCCAAAAAATTTAATAGTAAAAGGGAGAGTATTGTATTTTCCTAGAACAGGGGAAACCACAAAAGGGCAATAGATCCAAGCCGTGAAATAATTGAGCTTTGAGGAGAGTTTCTCCCCAAAAAAGATTGGCATATCAATGGGACCCCAAATCACAGAAAATAAAAGAATTTTATCGCAACATTATGAAATTTGCAAAAGGAGGGATTCATAGAACTTATTGCCCTCTTCAACCAAAATTCTTATTCCTAGTATAAAATATTTTGTAGAGAAAATGTTTCCCAATTTCATACAGGAAATTGAGATCAACAGTATTCGAGAAGTTATTTAAGGCTGATCAGATATCATTTACTACAGATATATAAGAGCTAAATAATTCAACGACCCTCATTTAAATTTCTTTAAACTGCAACTCTGGCTTACCAGCGAGTTTGAAAAATGGACATGTGTACAAATATTCATACATTTCTTAATTTAGATCACACTGTTCTTTGAGAAAAGAAGGCA
>JABUQX010067392.1:0-27547 GCA_015478945.1 Trachelipus rathkii
CGGGAGATCACAATATTAATGATTTAACTCTTGATTCAATTTATACTTGAGACCTATCAAAGGTGATCCCTCTTTGATAACAACTAAACGATAAAAAAGATTTATCGCATCTTTAATACAACTAAAGGTTACTGTTCTATGATATAAAATCCTCTAAATAGTTATCAAGATTACTGTTATCTTAAATAATATTTAAAGTTCTTTTCTTATAAAAAACATTAATTAGAATATTGATGTTTAGAAAAATTGAAAGATTAAGATTATTAATTTTATAATACACGGATCCTTCTTGGAATATGAAGTGCACATCAGATCTTCTTGGAATGTGTTCGTACTCATGACGTCACTCAGTCGTTCTTGATATGACGTCTCAGAAAGTCCTTCTTGAAATATGATGTCACTCATGACGTCCTCAGAAATCGCTTCTTGAAATTGACGTCATCGAAATCTTCTTGAATATGACGTATTCAGAATTCCTTCGTTTGAAATATGGGGGGAGTCCACTCAAGAAATCGGCTTCTTGAAATATGATGTCCTTCAATGACGTCATCGATGCCTTCTTGAAATATGACGTCACTCAGAAATCCTTCTTGAAATATGACGTCACTCAGAATCTTCTTGAATTGACGTACTGCAGAAATCGCTTCTTGAAATATGACTGTCACTCAGAATCTTCTTGAAATATGACGTACTCAGAATCTTTTGGAAATTGACGTCACTCAGAATCCTTTTGCATATGAGTACTCGAATCTTCTGAATATGATGTCACTCAATGACGTCACTCAGAAATCCTTCTTGAAATATGACGTCACTCAGAAATCCTTCTTGAAATATGACGTCACTCAGAAATCCTTCTTGAAATATGACGTCACTCAGAAATCCTTCTTGAAATATGATGTCACTCAATGACGTCACTCAGAAATCCTTCTTGAAATATGACGTCACTCAGAAATCCTTCTTGAAATATGACGTCACTTCATCTTCCTGTGACAAAGCATGAGTTATGCTATTTTAAATCACAATATGAAAATTAGTAATGTCAAGATGACATTGAATAATGACGTCCGGATGACTTTAAATAATGACGTCACTTCAGAATGAATCTTTCATCATCTGTAAGCGATTGACTACAGCTCGCTATCACTCCCGAGAATACTCGTTGTTTATTATCACAAACACTTACTCAGAGATCTTCTGGAAATATGTGTCACTCATTGACGTCACTCGAGATTTTTTGACATATGACGTCACTGGCAGAAATCCTTCGTTGGAATGTGTTGTCATTCTCTTCTGTGAAATTTGAATATATATAAATATATATATATATTATATATATATATAGTATAATATATATATATACTATTATAGTTATATATATAATAATATATATATATATAATATTATATAATATATAATAGATGTAAGAACTGCAATAGACCGCAGCATTAATTTGTATAGTAAATAAAGAACTATGGCAGGAAGGTAAAGAAAATTGCCTCCTCTGGGGTCGAACCACTCGAACTGAATCCAACTTTTTTTGGGTTGGAGAATAGCTCAGTCGGTGAGGTACGCGTATGTCGTTCTCCTTGGCAACATGCGGGTGTTCAACGCCCAGAGGAGACAATTTCTTTACCTTCTGCCATAGTTCTTTATTTACTTATAGCAAATTATGCTGCGGTCTATTGCAGTTCTTACATCTATTAAATCTTAAGACGAAGTTGAAAGACAGGGTGAAAACTGTTGATATCGCTTTGAAAGGAGCTCAGTCGTTTGAAAGCTGCTCTTGAATCCAACTTTTTTGGGTTGGAGGATAGCTCAGTCGGTAGAGTGTCCGAGTATGTCGTTTCTCAGTTTGGCACATGTGGTGGTTCGACCAAAGGAGGCATTTTTTTACCTTTGCATATATATATATATTAGTATATATATATATATATGAGTATTATTATATATATATATTAGTATATATATATATAGTATTATATATATATATATATTAATATATATTATATATATACATCACTACCCACCTTCTCTCTCAAGACTGGGGGTAAGCTGCGTAGCTTGCTGGAAACAGAAAAGTAGTAGAAGAATATGATGCAAGTCGAAAAGATAAGCCCAGGCCTTACCGCACCCTCAATACCTTTTTGTGAGAACTCGTTGCAGTTAGAAATCTAGCGCAAGGAGCTTCACGGGACGCGACGGACCATTTTGGCTATCTCGTCAATGTAGGAATGTAGGGTTCAGGTGGGCCACAACGATACCCTCTCACAAAACCCGCTCATTCATTCCAATTTATACACTTTCTTCTCCCTTGCAAACTCAGACTGTGTATCCTCAGGTTATTCGCTTTCTGACTCATCCACTTTTCAGGTTCCAGACGGTCGATTCAGCAACTCACCACTATACATCCGCTTAACCAACACTATCATGTAATCCTTTGAACATGACAAACCATCTCCACACGTTCTTGTTTATTTGTTTCTTCTCTTTACCCCTTTTCTTCACACCACAACAACTTTCGCATATGTTATTCCTATTTTTAAGAAAATTTTTCTCACACTTAACAAGCCCTAAGATTGTCCATCTGAACGCATTGTAACTTAGACCTATACCTTTTATTCAAAACAATGTCTCACTAACTATAATTAAACAGGTAACAACATATCCTCATGAGAAGCCCTAGCGCATCAAGATCAGGTCCTTTACATCCACAAGGATTTAATTGCACCCACCTTCCTACCATTCGCACTTTCCTACTACACTCTGTATCATTTATTTCCTTTTCATCAACATATATCATATTTAAACTCGCGACACTTGTTCCAGTCTGCTCACCATCTAACATACTTTCACCGAGTAAGTTGTGTGATGTGTCAGTACTATTGACTGAACGTATTATGTGGGTGCAGAGAAGTGTCCTCACTCAAAACCATAAACTTACTCTTATCTACGTTTTTTCAAACCCCTCCTTTTACACACCCTGCCAAATTCTTCTATACCCTCAACTCTCTTCGATTCTCCACCATTTCTATAACGGCAATATATATATATATATATTATATATATATACTATATATATTATATATATATATTATATATATATATATATTATATAATATCTATTATTATATATATATATAATATATTTATAATATACCGTATATATTATATTTATGGGGACTACCACCAATGTCGACAGGAAAATGGTCGCAAGACATTTAACAAAATTTCTAATTGTCCAAATCGTCGACAAATAATTTCTCATAGGAAAAATGGTAGACAAAATTTTCTGCTACTCGTCCAAATCGTCGACACTAAATAAACAATGCCAAATGATCGACACCTATCAATTGATTATTTTACGATTATATATATATATTATATATACTATATATATTATTATAATATATATATATATATATATATATTATAATAATCTAATGGCTTTCTATATACAATATAGAATCGGTATTTTAATATATTATATAGATATGGTTTCATTTTTATATCGAAATTGGTTTATTATATATAGTATATTATTATATTATATATATATTGTATATATATCTTATATTATATATATTATATGTTTATATTTATATATATTATATATATATATATATATAGTATATATATATATATATAGGCTAGCCTCTAGAAGAGGACCAATCCATATCTCAAAACTACAATAGCTACAGGGAAAAGGAATACATTTTTGGAATTCTGATGAAATTTTAGTTAGGAAAATGTAAAAAAAAAAAAAAAAAAAAAAAAACTATGGCAATTAGGGGCTCGAGCCGACGGGGAACACAGGGGGGGACGTTTTCCATACCCCGTAGGGGAGGGGCGGAGGAACCCCCGCGACACCCAAATACCAAAGCGGGGGTTCCGGAGACCCTCCCGGAGGGGGGGAAATAGTACCCCGTAGTTCCCGGAAGGCGAGAGACCCGATCCTGCCATCGGTGCGGTATACCTTGGGGTATTCTTTAGTTAAAAAAAAGCTTATTTATTTTTAAAGAGATTAATAGGCTTCCTCCTCATATTACTCTAATTATTAACAAATTTTTTTTCTTTTATTATTATTTTTTTTTAACTAAAATTTAGCAGAATTCCAAAAATGTATTCCTTTTCCCTGTAGCTATTCTAGTTTTTTAGATTTTTTTTGTTTTTTTCCCTGTAGCTATTGTAGTTTTTGAGATATAGATTGGTTCTATACTAGATGCTGACCATATATATGTATTAATAGTATATATATATATATATATATATATATATATATATATATATATATTATATATATTATATATTATATATTATATATTATATATATATTATATATAGTATATAATATATATAGTAATATATATATAATATTATTATATGATATTATTGAAACGATATAAAATATCCTATTCGTCCAAATCGTAGACACAAGAAAACGGGAGAAAATGGGTCGAAATTATTTTTTTTACAAATGTCCAAATCATAGACACACTAAAACTGATGGGGAAAAAAGGTCGACAGAATTTTTTGCAAAAAGTCGACCATTTTTCCTGTCGACCAATTTTCCTGTCTACAATTGGGTATAGGTGCCATAATATATATACTAACTCGTCAAAATTAGAACGCACTCAGATCGGTGGCGAGGAAGGGTAGAAAAGGTTGAAGAACGCGTAAGAACTTCATTGGACAATGCAATCAAATGGTTAGAGATCCTCCCAGAACGCGTAGGTTTGGATAGAAGTGGTGGAGGCAGGTGCAGCCAAAGGGTATCGCAGAAGGGTTCGGCAGGTTCGCGCTGCGCAAACACACAATGTTCGTACATAGGAACGGCCGCGGGCGGCTGTTGGGTCTGTTCATACGTGGTATGAATGCCCTCTGGCACGGATGAACTTACTGACACCCTTCTGGCATGCTCTTGATGAGTGGGAGAATGCCTGGACAGTGATTTGATCCGATACGTCGTGCAGTGCCTGTCGGCAGGTGCGGATAGGGTCGTGAGGGGGTTGCAGCTGTCGGATCGACGTTTCAGGATATCGTCAACAAATGTTCGACTTGGGGTTCCCGGAGTCCGGACTATATCCTGCACTTCAAGTGTAATTTTGAACTTCCTTAAGGTAGTCTTTCACACATTGGGCCTTTTGTGTGGTCTTGCATTGTCAATGCATTAGGATGAAGAGTCCGCGATGTAGGGGGCATATGTAAGACATATGGTTGAGGATGTTGTGATTCTTTACGGCTGTAAGAGTGTTCCATCGAAGATGTGCTTCTCCGTCGGCCCGATAAAGAGATGCTTCCCAGACCATAACCGACCCTCCAAGGTGGCACGGCAGCTTTGCATTGCGCGAAACCTCTCCGTCGGTCGTCGGTATACCTCTACGCACGCCTGTCCGAGGCGTTACAGAGACGCTCTCGACTCGCTCCCCGTAAAGGGACCTTTGCCAATCGTAGAACCGTCAATGGATGGTGTTTTCGGGGCAATGCCATGCGCCAGTTCGATGTGCCGTGTGTGGGTGGGCTCGGAGGGCGGTATTATATTCTGCAGGTGCGGTCGACGCCTTTATTGTCACTCACTCCTGGTGGCTGTGTACTCGCCAGCATCTGCAGATGTACGTGCCGTTTGTTAGGCGCTCTCGTATGCACTCAGACGTATAAATCGGGTCTTCCCACGGGTGTCGGTTGCTCCTGGGACGCTTGTCCTCCGTCTGGCGTCTGTGTCAGGTTTCTGGTACGTTGGAGCACCTGAAATGTTGTTTCGCACACGACGCGTGACCAAGTGCCCGGTATTTTGTGTCCTTCTCGGCGTGGGGGGTGTTGTTATTGCACGCTCTGATCTGCTTGACAGTTGATGCACTAGTCCTCCATGATTTCGAGTCGCTTTCTTACGTGAATGTGCTCCTCGCTCGATTATACTCCGGCATAACCTACCCCCTCTCCAGATCTAGTTAGTGGGTTCTTTATGTTTTCCTAAATTTATCGCAGGGACGGCCCCAATACTGCAGCGAATTATCTGCGGGGTGGTTTACATAGTTACAATGCTGTTGTCTGTGTTGGTGTGGGGGGTTTTCATGGGGTTAGGGGCTTCCCGTTCTAGCGAGGTGAGTATTTCCGTGCTAGTGTTCGCAGTTACCATTTGATGAGTAATTTCACTATATATATACATTTTATATATAATAACTATATATCTATATATATATACTTATTATATATTTATATATCTATTAATATATATAATATATATATTATATGGCTTCGACCAATCCCATGTACGCAGTTATTACCACACATTGCATCGACATTACAAGCCTTTGAACACTGCTCCACATACATGCCTTATAACAAAAATCCTTCATCCCCCCTAGAAAACACGATAAAGTGGCTCTCAAATTCCTCACCAATCGAAACGCCAAAGTCCTCCATAAAAACACCCTCTCTCCCATTAAATTACAAAACGGCGTCACACAGGGCGCCATTCTCTCTCATTTCCTCTTTCTTCAAGATATGCCCACCCCTACCAACCAATCACCAAACTAATTAGTTACGCAGACACATAGTCTTATTTCCACATCCACTTGTAATATGATGTAAACAAAAAAGAAAAGGAGTTATTAGAATTTGGGTTAATCTTTGGTAGAAAGAAAAGAGGTAACTTGATTAATTAACAAATCGATATTGAAAATCATTATATTCCACATTCATCCAATAGTTACCGAAGAACAACCCCTCTCCTAAATAAACCCCAAAAATATTAGGACTCACTTACGACACACATATGACTTTTTCCCCCCACATCGAATTACTTCCTCAAACCAACGGAAATTAAACACCCTCCGAACGCTCCTCCACAAACTTCAGCGACAGAAAATACCCTTACCACAATCTACAAACAATTCCTCAGAACAAATACAACTATGCTGCCCCGCATGGTTCCGCAGCATCTATCACAATCCCAACTTATCAAATTACAAGTTTAACAAAACTGCCTTAGAATAATCACTGGATGTAGTAAAACACCCATCCAGCATTTACACGACGAGACCCATATTCTTACCTACCCACTTGAAGATGGTAGGGACACAATTTTCCAGAAAACACTCAATCCCACCCATGCCATGCACAATGTTACGCTCCAACCCCCCCCCCGACATAGATAAAATCCCGCCCTGCTTCACGCAGCTAAATGTATAAATGACATCTACAAACAAACATTCCTCCACCCCAGGTCTTGGCTCATTCATCATAACCAATTAACTAACACTTATCTACAAAACCGCCCCAATAAGAATTTACTAAACACACCATCCCCAAACATCTCCCCAACAGAAGAATCACTGTCCAGAACAGACCAATTAACCTCCCCCGGGCGATAGGTCACCACCCAAATCTTATGCAATAGAAATTCAGTTCAACTTTGACAATGTAGTTTCCCCGCATCTGCAACAAGATGTGTATATGCCAGGAACAATGGAGCACTTCCTTCTGAAGTGGCACTGCCCTCCGGGCCCCGTACACTTCGCTGTAATCTTTCGCTTCTCGGCCTGTTGGAATCGCCAAGAGCATGTTGGCCGGCCTTCTGGAGGCGGTGTGACCCCTCTAATAAGGTGGGTCATGGGGCAGAAATATATTATATATATATATTATATATATATATCTATATATATATATATAAATATATATATATATATTATATAATATATATATTTATATTATTATTGAATTTATTATTATCGTCATCGTCATCGTCATCGGCAAAATCGGCATATTTTTTGTCAGCATCGTCATCGGCAATTTTTGCCGATTATTTTGCCGATTAATTGAACAAATATTAAGAATTTTGGATAAAATATATTAAAACTCAATAATATTAATATAGTATATATAGTTATATATATAATATATATATATATTATATATCTATATATATATATATATACTTATATATATATTATATATATTTATATATTATTATATATATATATATATATATATATATATATATATTATTAGTATATATTATATATACCCCATTTTGATTATGGATATGTTGACATTCGCAAGTGCTACCTGTTCGCCTTTCAGTTTTCTGCCGTTCATCATACACACTCATCCTCAGACTACATCTTAGAGAACCCAATCTTTTATCCTATATTATCATATACATACTTTATTCACACCCCTCTTCTAGACAACATCTTACTATCCCTTATCCCTATGTGTGGGGAAGAAAAATTATTGACGACATCGTATGTCCTGCGGTCGTAGAAGGCAACTAAGTGATTGGCAGTTGGGTTGGCTGCCCACCAACTCTTTCTTTTTGCCAGGAATGCTAATGCATGGCCTCAGAGAGGTCGTGATTGCCGCTAAGCGGGCGTTTCTATCTTTGTCGGCGAAATGTATGAATCGTATGGATACATGGAATGTCAGAGGCATAAATGTTGAGGATAAGAGGGGAGAGTTGATGGATGTATTTTGAAGAAAGGGCAAATTTGATTTGCTGCTGTGACTGAAACAAAGATGGAAGGTAACGGTGAAAATGAGTGGTGTGAAATGTGTTTGTGTTGGTGTGGTGTGAAATGTGTTTGTGTTGGTGTGGAAAGGAATGAGAGGGGGATAGAAAGATTTGCATTCTGATGAGTGACGTTGTGGTAGGAGCTATGGTAGATTTTGGTGGGGTGTGAGTGTAGATTCTAAAACAACTGAAGTTTGAATAGGTAAAATTATGTGTGGTTGCGACTATGGTCCATCTGAGGGTAAATGTTGAAAGAGTGCGATTTTCTTGGATAATCTGAATGATGTTTTGGATTGGGTGATTAGGGGATTTAGTTCACTTGTCACATATCTGCCCACCTAAGGATTTTTTTTTACAGTTGTCACCACCACTCCAGTCAAGCCTTATTCAAGGAGGGGGTGTAGTACGCTCAAAGTTCACTTTCTAGCGCAAATTAAAACGCAGATGAGCACAGACGCAGGCTTTTAAAGTGAGGGAGATTAATAAATTTGGTAGGAAGCAAAGGAAGGGAATTCCAGCAGAACATGAGGTGGCGGGAAAGAAAGAAGCACCACAAGAAAACTAGCCTGGAATTACCAGTATCAACACAATACAGTACTCCTTGTGCTACGAGGGCGTCGTAAAGGTGGTGGTATGCAAATGATAAGTTCACTCGAGCACTTGCCGCTGGGTGCCTGTAGAATAGATAACAGTTTATAAAAAGAACAGTTTATAATCCTTTTGGCCTTCGGACCGACCCTATCCAAAAGCAGGTGGAAAAACCAAAGCCCCCCCCCAGATATGAGAGCGTACTCCATACAGGGCGGATGAGACCTTGTATAGCTGGAGCAATGAGAAGAGGGAAAAAGTCTCGGAGTCTAAACAGAACTCCAGTTTTCCTTTGAGGCCGCCTAGCAACCGTTGTGAAGAGGTCTCCAAGACATTTTTTTTTGTTTATGTTAGAAGGCCAAGGATGTTTAATATTGTTTCAACAGGAGAGACGAGAGAAACCGTCGAAAGAATAGGAAAGTTAGAATGTATTTTTTAGAGGAGATTTGCAGAAGTTGGGTTTTTTAAAGAATTGAAATTCACAGGTTGAGACGAACCCATCCGGAAATTCTATTCCGAGATAAGGAAGAATAGAATAGGATATATTAAGACGAGAGGCAATTCCTAGAGTAAGAGGGAACAGAATTGATAATGAGTTGCAGATGAAGGGTCGGTCATCGGCATTGGTTGAATAGTGTTAGTTTGGTGAGCGTGGAAGATATTAATAAAACTAGGAATAAAGTAGGAAATAAAGGAAACCCTGAGGAACACACTATTGACAGAAAAGAAAGAAATCTCCCCATCAACAACAGCAGACTTTGAGCGATTTGAAGAAAGCTAGACATAATTAAGCAAAGAGAAGAGGAAACCCAAAGGAGGAGAGCTTGGAGAGCAGTGACGCGTGCATACTCGGTCAAAATGCTTTGGATATGTAAGCGCCACCAGGCAAGTCTCCATGAGTTCTAAGAGCTGAAAACCATAATCGGTTAGATAGGAAGTATATCCAGAAGACCTCGAGCGCTGAAAGCCTACTACTGGTTATCGGAAAGAAAGGAATGAGTTCCCAGATAATCTAGAGTGAGAGTTGAAGAAGGGTTTCAAGATCTTAGATAGAAATACAAGTGAAAGCTATAGCGCGTAGTTATTAGAAGGATCAGAGCGGCTTCTTTTTTCGGAATAGGTTGGGACATGTTTGCGAGCTTCCAACACTGAGGGAAAGGCTCGTATTGAGACATAGGGAGGTAATGTTGAAACGAGGGGCGGGGATATCGGAAGCACTCAAAACTTGGGGAGGAATGCCATTTGAGCCACCCGTCTTCCTTCCTATCCTTCATAGATTTCAGGGGCCTATGCACCGACCAAATGTAATCACAGGCAAAGACATAGACACGGAGAGGGAGAAGGAGGAGGAGAGAAATGCCAGAATCGTCTAGGGTGAGTTAGTGGAAAATAGGACGCGAAGAGAATTGGCTTTTTCTGTTGGTGGTTTAACAACAGAACATCAGAGGAAGGGAGATTTACAGAAGTTGCTCTTGAGATGTTTTTGCAAGAGGCCAAGAAAGATTTTGTCAGTAGGAGAACCAAGGAAGTTAGCTGACTTTTTTTTTGATGAAAGCCCGCTTTTTTCGTCGAGAGTATCCCTGCAACGATTTCTAGCTGAATGAAAATTGGCGAGAGTGATTGGAGAGGCGAGAATTTTTCCACCCTGATACGCATGTCTCTAGCCTGGAATGGCCAGAAAAGCACGATGAACCATGGTTTATGAAGGAGAAAGATTTAGCTGAAGGGCAATTGAACTTGCTGTGCATCAACGATTACAGCTCCCTCCTTGTCTTTTAAATATTTATACATATCATTATTCCTAACTGAGGGTAGCCAATTTGCTATCATCTGCAAACTTGGAAACCTTACATTTTAGTCCTGGTCTAAATATTTTATACTATATTATGCAGGCACTTGACCTAAGAAATGTTTATGGAACACAAACATGTCTCCTCATTTCATTAATAAATACTTTTCATCATTATTTTATCTCATCTCATTATTAATTATTTATTATTATTATTTATTATTATTATTATTATTTATTATTATTCACTATTATTCATCCTTCCTTCCTCCTTATCTTCCTCTTTGCCCCAAGACTGGGGGTAAGGTGCGTTGTCATGCATCGGAAAGAAAAGCAGTAGAGAATATGAAAAAAGTCGAAAGGAAAGCCCAGCCCCCACCGCGCTCTCTGTACTCATTGAATTAGTGAGACTCGCAGCAGACAGAAATCCACCTAGAGCTTCATGGGACGCGACGGAACGCCTGCCAACTATTTATATGGTAAATCCGTCAGTTGTGGGTTCATCCTTGGCCAGTGGGCCACGGACCTACCCCCCTACAAACCCGCCATTCTCTCCTTCATGCACCTTTCTTCTTGCTTGCTAAACTCACATTTCTCTCTTAGACATTCGTTCACCGACTCAAATCACTTCCTCGGTCTCAGCGGTCGGGATTCCCAACAAACTCACTACTACATCCGCTTAACCAACCGGACTATCATTCATCCTTTCCACGAGACCAATCTCACATACTTTCTTTATTCTTCATTTACACCTTTCTTCACACACACAATCTCTCTAATACGTTATTCCTCATTTTATTAATTTCCTTTTCACACCTAGCATGCCCTAGATTGTCCATCTGAACACATTGAATTTAGATCTATACTTCTTTTCCAGACCATAGTCTCTACCATACAATAACACAAGGTAACAACATACCTCATGTAGACTCTAGCGCCTCAAGACCTGTCCCTTTACATTCACGAACGATTTATTTGCACCAGCAACCTTCCTGCATTCACAATTTCTACTACCTCTGCATCATCCGTTCCCTTCTCATCAACACATACCCTAAATATTTTAAACTCAGACTTGTGCCAGCTGCTCATCATCTAACATAACTTCACACTGAGGCCTGTCCTATCACAACCATAGACGCTTACTCTTATCTAGGTTTACTTTCAAACCCTCCTATTACATACCCTGCCAAAATCTCTCTAACATCCTCTCAGACTCTCTTCAGATTCGCCACACTGAAAGCCACAATCATCCGCATATAATACGTTGGGCACCTCCACTCATCTCTCTTCTCCATCATTCTAACACGTCATTTTCTGCATCCCCACCTCGAATTCTTTCATAACCCCATCCATATACACATTGCATAACCAAGGAGGCATCACCAACCTGTCTCACTCCGCTCTTAATCCTAAACCAATCACACCATTGACACATTTATTCTTTAACCACGCTTCACTATGTTCATACATTACTTATTGTTCCATTCAGAGCCTACCACCAACAACGCCATATATCAATAATACGTGCCATAAAGCTTCCCTATTAACTATATCATACGCCTGTTGTAAATCATAAAAAACTAAAAATATTTATTCCTTCTTCTCCCTCATTTTCCTCAATCAATTTGTTTCAATGTAAAGATTTGATCCACACATCTCCTACCACTTTTATCATCCATTATTTATTATTATTTTTATTTTATTATTTTATTATTATTATTATTATTATTATTATTATTATTAATTTTTTATTATTTTCATTATTATTATTATTATTATTATTGCTTATATATTATTATTATTAGTTATTAGGAGACTTAACGGAATTTCAATCAATTTGTGGAGATGCTTAAATAATTTTTGGAGCATTGAACCCCTGAACTCCCTGTCTACAGCTTGTATTATATATATATATATTATTTATATATTATATATAGTATATATATGATATATATATATATATAATATATATATATATATTATATATAAATATATATATATATATATAAGGGTATGATAGGTAGAGTAGTATATTATATATAATATTATATAATATATATATTATTATTATATATTATTTATATATGATATTATATATATTTATATTATATAATATATATAGAGAGAGAGAGAGAGAGATGGAAATTGTTTTTTTAAAATATTTTTTTAAATAATCGTCATCGGCATCGTCAAATTATGATATCGTCTCAGTCATCGGCAAAATTTATAATCGTCGCATCACTAACTATATTATATATAATAATTATTATATATATATATCTATATTATATATATATATATATATATATATATATATATATATATAGTATATATATATATATATATTATATATATATATATTATATAATATATATATATATTCTATATATATTATATTATATATATAATATATATATATATATATATATATATATATTATATTGTGTGTGTGCTTTTTGGAATTTTTCTAAGAAATTTTGTTTTGAATATGAATATAAACTAAGTGAATAAATGTTGAGAGAGTAATTTTTGTTCTTTGTTCTTACTCTCAAAATTTTGATATTCAACTGTTGGGAAATGATAAAATTTATTCAACTTAAAAATAAAGTTTGAATTTTTTTTAAGATTTGTGTTAAATTGCTAGAATTTTCTTTTATATTCATATAATTTTATTTTTATTTCGAACAGACCCCCATTACCGATGCTAGTCAGAGAGAAAGAGGTTCCAAATTGAAAAGGACTTTCAAAAGATTACCTCAAACGTCAATGATGTGTAAAAAAAGGATGAACAAAAATAATTGTGAAAACCTCTGGTTGCAAATATTGTAATTTTAAACAAACTTTAAAAGGTTTGGTATGTTGAAAAATCATCTGAATTTGCATAAAAGAAGTTTTAAATGTGCTAATTGTAATTATGAAGCATTCAGTAAAAGGAAATTTAAGCTCTCACGGCTGCTAATTCACAGGCATATCAATTATTTCAATGTTCTGATGTGGCTTATGAGTTTAATCAGAAAGGACCTTTAAAAACACACCATGCTTAAGCATCAAAAATATAAAATTTTATTTAAGTGTTCTTGAATGTGTCTATGAGTGTAATCAAAAAGGAAACTTAAAAAGGCACAAAACGTTACACCTAAAAACAAAAATTATTTTAAATGTTCTGAGTGTGGCTATGAGTGTAATAGAAAAGACACTTTGAAACACACATGCTTATTCATCAAATTATAAATTATTTAAATGTTCTGAATGGCGGCTTCGAGGGTAGATCGACAAAGGAAGCTTAAAAGTCATGTCTTTAAACACTGAAAATTTAACTTTATTCTAAATGTTCCTGAATGCCAAACATGGAGTGTAATCGAAAAGGAAATTTAAAAACACACATGCTTGATCAAAACTTGGAAATAAATTATTTTAAAATGTTTAGTCGAGTGTGCTTATGAGTGTAATCAGAAAGGGAATTTTTGTGAAAATCACAACTGGCATCAAATATACAAGGTATTTAATGTTCTGAGTGTGGCTATGAGTGTAAGCCACAGGGAAAACTTAAAACGCATCCAGCCTTGTCATCAAATGGTAAAATTGTTTTACACTGTTCTGAAGTGCTGCTATAGTGCATCAGAAGGAAGATTAAATCACATATGCTTAAACATGAAATCGAAAAATTGATTTAAATGTTCTGAGTGCGGTTATGAGTGTAATCGGAAAGGATGCTTAATAAGACACATGCTTACGCATCAAAATATAAAATTAATTTAAATGTTTCTGATTGTGGCTATGAGTGTAATCAGAAGGAAGCTTAAAAACACATATGCTTGCGCGCATTCAAATGTGAAATTTTTAAATGTTTAAGTGCAGCTATGAGTGTATCACAAAGGAAACTTAGATTACAGCATGCTTAAACATGAAAATTTAAAATTATTTATATGTTCTGAGTGCGGCTATGAGTGTAATCACACAGGAAGCTTTAAAGAGACACCTGATTACGCATCAAAAACTTAAAATTAATATAAATTGTTCTGGAAATGTGGCTTATGAGTGCAAATTAAAAGATAGCTAAGATTAGCATATGCTTAAGCATGAATATAAAGTTATTTAAATGTTACGAGTGTGGCTTGATGTAATGTTGACGGGAAGCTTAAAAGGCACATCTTACGCCATCAAAAAATAAAGAAAATTAAATGTTCTGAAGTGCTGCTACGAATGTATCAACAAGGAAGCTTAATATCCACATAATGCTTAAACTGAAATCGCCAAGCAGAAAAAAGAAAACTATGCTCCAACAACGAAGAATCTGAAAAAATTTTACTAAAAGAGCTAGCGGAGAGAATGATGGAAAAGGAACAAGGATTACCGAAACGCTTCGAAAATTCAAGAGAATAGAGGAGCATTGTATCAAGCGAACGGAGAAATTAGGGAAGTAGGAAAACAAAGACTAACAAAAACCAAGAACATGAAAAGGGAAGAAACGAAATAGGGGGAAAACTTACTCCTGGCACCCTGCCTTCGGGAGGGATTGAAGACAAGAGAGAGGAGACAGAGATAGTGAATGTAGTTGAATCATGGATAACTGAAAAACCAAATGATGAACTCTTGGAATCGGAAAATATTATGAGTGGAGAAAGAGAAAGTGATGAAGGAACAGAGGATCCTCTGAAGATATTAGACAAAATAACAATAAGGAAAATAGAGGGGATGAAACAGAGAATGAAGACACCCAATATATAAGAGAACAACTTGATGGAATGCTACAGAAAATAGTTCATTAGAGAGAATTGGCAAAAGACTTGGAATAAATGAAATAAATAATTACTTTGAAATGAATAAACAGATTGGAATAGTCAACAGAGTCTTACCAAGAATATTACCAACCGATTGTGACATTGCAGAACTCAACAGACTATATTATGCAGTAGAATAACCCATAGCAGATAACATGGAAGTTGAAGTGATGAAGGAGAGAAGTTGAAGAGGTAAAAAGAGAAATAAGCCATGGAAATTTAGACGAGAAAAAAATACTAAAGTTAAGAAATGAGATTTCCATCTTAACGTCATTTCAGTAGAATCAATTAAGACCTGAAGCAGTAATAAGACAAGTACGTAATATAATAAGAAGAGAAAGGGTAAAACAAGGCAATAAATTAGTTTATGCGACCACTTAAAGGAAATTAAGTCTTGCAGCAAATAGTAAAAGGTTACGATGATATGAACGAAATGAGAAGCAAAAAGAAACAATCTATTTCTTAAACAGGATCCTGGAATATTGAACAGAAAACTGAGAATTGATGAAATCAAAGTCACTGAACCTCCAAGAAAAGAGGAGATTGAAAGATTCTGGGAAAAACATCTATGAAAATGAAAGACAACATAACAGTGAATCAGATTGGAAGGAAGAAATAATAAATGATCCGCAAATAATCAATATTAATGAATGGAATTTGGAGAAATAAGTCAAAAAGAAGTAAAGGAAGTCCTTGTGAAGCTTAACAATTATAAAGCACCTGGACCTGATCAAGTCTAGTATGTATGGTTAAAGAAGGTCACAGTACTTACCAGCTCCTTGCAAAATATTTAAACAAATTATAGATGGAAGAGAAGTCATCCCAGAATTGTTGACAATAGGTGACACTAATCTCATACCAAAATCTAAAGAAACTAAAATTTCAAAAAAAATACAGACCCTTAACATGTTTACCTACCATATACAAAACTTTAAAAGAAATAAAAGTATTTAGAATATACAAACGTGTAGAAAACAATAATATAATAAGCGAAAAGTAGAAAGGATGCATCGATAATAGTATGGTCACAAAAAGATCAATTATTGATCAAAATTATTCTTGAAAATAGTAGGAAGAACCAGAAGCATCTTATTATGATCTGGATAGATTATAAGAAAGCATATGACTCATGCTTAGATAATTAATAGAAGGGTTAAAAATATACGAAATAAATAAATAAAAAAAAAGGATTTTGTAAAAGAAGGAATGAGGCGTTGGAGAGTCAATTTAAAACTAAAATATGAAAAGGGACTGATTGAAGTGGAAGAATAATCAACATAAAGCGTGGTATCTTCCAGGAGGATTTGTTAATGCCACTGCTCTCCATCTTAGCCGATAACCCTTTAAGCAATCTAATAAATAAATTACAAATTAATGTAGAATTAACCCACATAGCGGGAAATCTAGCAGTTTCCCACCTGTTTTATATGGATGACTTAAAATTGTATACCCCAAATAGATAAGACAATCATGCAGGTAGGGGTAGGGGTAGTCAAGAAATTCTCCAAAGATACATGTATGGAGTTTAGTTTAGATAAATGTGCGTTCCTCACACTCACGAATGGAAGAAGAATAGAGAATGAGAGCACAAAAGACGATACCACCTAGGAGTGGAAGTGTAGGAGGAGGTGAAACATAAGTTGATAATGGAGAAACTAGAAAGAGAATACTTAAAAATGACCAAAGCGATATTCAAAACAATTGAGTGCAAGAAATAAAATAGGAGCCACCAAAACATTAGACATTACCTGTCACCATATACGGTTGTGGAGTGATAGATGGGTTCCAGGAAGACCTGAGCAAAATAGATATAAAAACCAGAAAAAGGCTAAATGCCCACAAATTGATTTATAAAGGACAGATATTGTCAAGAATGGAGAAAGATTACATATATAAAAGAGAAGTAATAGGGCTGGGGCAATACCTGAAAAGTACAAACTAAGATTCCTTCAATGGGTGTATCAACACGAAAGTGGCAAGCCAACAACATCGTCGCTAATTAAAAAGAAAACAGTTTACATGAATATGAACAACATTAGAAAAGAACAATGCTAAAGATGGGAAGAAAAAACATAAAAGGAAAAGACAAAAATATTAAAAGATAAGTTTCATGCAGAGAGAAAAAAAGAAACATATAAACTAATGGACACAAGTAATGGCAAAGGAATATAAGAAAATCACAGAGGAATGTTAGATAGACGTACTTCCACTCTATTATGACTGTCCCCACCCCTATTCTTCCCTTCACCTAGCCCTTATTGCCTTCCAGGTGTCTGTTCCTGTTTGGGTCCTGGGTCCATCCTAGTCTCCTTCCCCCGTGGATGAGGTTACAAGTTACCGGGCCGTCTATTGTAGGGGACCCGAACCTTGGGATTAACCACTGAGGAGGCTCTCCTGCGCTTGGGTGTAGGATTCGCTTTCGGGTACCATGGAGCTCCGGGTGGCTTTCCCGAGGCCACATCCGCTGCCCTCCTTAAGGGTTGGGGTTTCGGGGCGGGTTGTGCTGTTGTGCTCTGGACTTGCCCTTCTGCAGTGGACAAGACACGCTCCCGTATGAATAGCTCTTCCCCCCTCTCATCCCTATGTTATATGTCAATTATTTTATTGTTATTTTTGGCTTTTATTGCGGTGGAGAAATATATAGGATTAACTTATGAATACGCCCGTAAATAAATTTACGTTATCAAAAAAAGGTTAATTTCATCTTCGGTCAGGACCCCCTACTGGCATTTCCCTGACTCCTCCTAGGCCAGGAGAAAGTAAGTGTTTTGATGTCCTAGTAGACGAAATGGTTCGTGTTGCTCACCCTTTTCCAACGAACCACCTTACTCACCAGATTCCCGCTTTTTTGGTCGACACCTCATTTTCCTGTTGAGATTGTGTCGCACTCTGCACCTATGTTACCTCATTTCTCTCGTCGCCAAAGCCAAAAGAATCAGGCTTCTCAACCGTTGAGTCCGACTACCCGGTACCGAACGCCTGGACCTGTTGAAATGTTTCCGTACTTTTATCTTAGTTCAACAACTTCACAACCCCTCACGTCTCATAGCCATCTCGTCCTCAATGACACGTTAGACTACATCCTCAGTACAACCGATTATCAGGCGACTCCCATGAGGAATGGTTCTCTCCTCATTCGTGCCGCCTCTCGACACCAAAGTTAGTTATTGGCTTCTCTATAATATTTGGGCGACCAACCGGTTGTATCCACGCCGTACGATGTCCGCAATACGTCTAAAGGAACAGTGCATGCTCAGGAGATCCGTTCCGGTGATCCTGACCCCATTCTCGAACATTTTAAAAAGCGATATATTCCGGTCACAAATGGCTACCTTTCTGCCCCCCCCCCCACAAAAGCACTCCTACTGTGTCCAACCCTCTCCCCGTTCTTACTTTTAGTGTACCATTTCCTCTGACCAGGGTGAAAATTGGTTTCACCGCCCACTCAGTTCGACCATACATGCCGCACCCGAGATGTTTTAAATGTCACAAATTTGGTCATCCTCAAAAATATTGCAGATCTCCCCAGTTCATCTGTCCGAGGTGTGGTGACACTCCTTTTGCGAGCCAAATTGCATGGGTTCGCATCAGGCATCATCTATGCACTGTCCCTCTTTTCTTTTGGAAAAGGAGACCCTTGAGCAGTGCACAATACATAAGCTCGACCGCCGTTAGTCCTCTTGTCGCGCTAGGGATAAATTTCCACAGCTACCCCTCTCATTTGCTGCTGCGACTAGGTCGGTATCTACCAGGCAACCTTCCCATCGCTCTCGTGCGCTTCTACGAAATTCATTTCTAAAAAACATTTCTACTCTGCAATCGAACTGCCCCACCACATTCACCCGACATGATTCGTACTGTCGCTCATCAAAAATCTCCAGTCCATACATCCATTTCCTATGGTGATAGTTTGGCTGAAGTTCATGCCCCACCCAGAGTTGCAATCAATTTCTGATTCTTCCAGGGATATGGAAGTATCCCCTACGTTACTACTCGATGATGACTCTTCTTTGACGAATGTTTCACGTAAACATTCGGCTCCAGGGTCCTCTGGGAAACCGGTAGGACATTCTTTAACTAGTTTTGAAGGCTCGCCTGAACGCGTCGCGTCTCCTCCTGCGAGGCGACGCTACTCTTTTTCACTATCGGGCAACGGATTTCTTAAAATATACGCCTTCTGCCCATCCGGCTTGGTCTCCCATTGTTTTGACCAAACGTGACCGTCGCTCGAAACGCCATGGGGTTGTGGAAAGCAGTTCGTCTATCTTAGCTACCCCCGATAGTTTACCGACCCCCACTTCTGCATCCGACCATCCAGTTCCTTATTCAAGCGATTCTGAGTCATACTATGATTTCCCATTAAACGTTACCATCGATTCTACATCTGAAGTTCCCCAACTAGGTTCCTCCCCTAGGACAGGGGGTATGGGCTTGCCCACCGATCCTCATGTGCTTTACAGAGACCGAGTCCGTCCCTGTTGTTGGGGGGAATCCGAAGCCATCGACCCTGTTGTCCTCTGACCAGACCCTACAGGACACTAAACTTCGTGGGATGTGCTTCGGGCCGCCTCCATCAAACTTTGTATGGTTCTTCCTCCTACCATCCCTGTTGAGACTCCTCATCAATCCAAGACCAGTCTTCAGCGGTGTGGTATACCTGTGACTTCCACGCCCATCCTGGACGATATTAGGGGTTCCCCTGTCTTCCCTGTTGAGAGTCGAACTTCTCTGCCTCTGGCGCTGGTATCTACACTTTTGGCATTAAGCTCGACACCCTATGATGTGGAGGATGATCTGGCCAGTCTCTTCGACGGGGTGTCTCCCGCAGTAGGATTGAGCGATCATTCTCTATCTCAGGTAAACTTCGTGTCATTTCTCCACGACCTTCCTCTTCCCCCGGGCTATAAGGCGCCCCCTCGTGGGCCATCCAGTGACCCGCGCCTTAGATCGTCGCTTGCTTCATAAAGGAAAGTTGGCGCCCACCGCATAGCAACGATTGTTACGGACCTCACTGCAGATTGATTGCTTCATCGTCTTTCTGCAATGACTAAGTTCCTTCAATGAAACTCGTGGTTACTACCCAAACTTCGAAGAGTTGAGTAGACTTGTTGACCTGCATACTCCAAAGCCCATCTGCCTCCAAAAACTGCAAATGTGTAACCGTGCTCTTCTGCTGCCAACCAAATACCGGTTGCCTCCCGCTTCCCAAAATTGTGGTACTAATGATAGGAGGGGGGGGGGTGCGGCGAATTTGTTCTACGAATCGATTCCTTTCAACCATATCCACATTCCAACTAGGTTACACGCGGTAGGTGCCAGTGTTCACATAGATTCACCGTTTAATTTGTGAGCTGTATATCTTGTTCCTAGCTGCAGTTGCACGAGGGAGAACCTTTTCTGGTTGTTTCGAAACCTCCCTCCACCCTTGTTGGAGGGGGACTTCAACATTTACCACCCAATGTGGGGTGACTCCGTTTCGTCACCAAATGTGGATTGGCTGATGCGTGTTTTACAGAGCTTTGCGTTGGAATGCCTCAACACCGGCTTACCAACTTTCGAACGTTTTTACACCCGTACCTCCTTCCTCATTATGCTCTCTATCGACCATTGACAGATTCTGGTGGGGCAGATTGCCTTGCATTTGTGGTAGTGACCATTGCCCAATATATATTACATCTCTGCCCCGACCGTTCACAAACGCCCTATACCAGTTGGCGTTATGACAGGGCGAATTGGTCCTCCTTCCTAGATGCAACATACGTCCTCTGTCTCCCGATCACTGACGTCTTTTCTTCCCCTACGGATGCATTCACTTATTTGGCGAATGTTGTCCCGGAGGCGACGGAGACCCATATCCCTCGATCTTCTGCGTGTCGTCGTTCTGCTACATTACAATAGAATGCAGATTGCTCGAGCTAAACGTAAACTCTATCAATGATGCAAGAGTAAATCTACACCGTCTAATTTGATCTAATTTAAACATTGCACTCGACCCCCAGACTTTTCTGTTCCTCCTGGAGAGGATCCTTCATACAATCGACTGTTCACGAGGGCGGAATTTCAGGAGGCCCTACGCCTTTGCAAGGGTGGATCACCTGACCCTGAGGGTATCTCGTACCAAATGATACGGCATCTCCATGCCACTGCTTCGGGGTTTCTCCTCTCTTTATATAATCGAATCTGGGTGGAGGGGGTCTTCCCCCCCAGTTTGGCTAACGGTTTATACCATTCCCATTTCCAGACCTGACCCTACAATCGCAGACAACCAACGTCCCATTTCTCCAACCTGTCACATTTGTAAGCTGATGGAGAAGATGGTGGCTAATCGCCTTCTCCCGACGTTTCAGGATTCATCGCTCCACACAGGAACCTCTTCTCCGGTTGGTCCACGATATCCGTGAAGCTAGCTTTCTCTAATAAAATGGTCCTGGTTGTTTTCTTCGACCTCGAGAAGGCTTACGATCCCACATGGAGAATGAGAGTTCTCCATAGCTTGCACTCGCTAGGCCTTAGATGACAACCTCCCCACTTCCTTCAGTATCTTATGTCGGATAGATCTTTCCGGGTTCGCTGTGGTAAAACTCTTGTCTCGTCATTTTGACATGGTCGAGGGGGTGCCGCAGGGAAGTGTACTCAGCGTACTGCTTTTTGCTGTCAGTTTCAGTGGTGTCATTGTAAGCATCCCATCTTCAGTTCGGTTCTCTCTATGTGGACGACCTGACATTGTTTGGTAGTTTCTGGAGTCAAACTCGTGCATGGAACTACAGGTGAAGCTGGCCGTCAATTGGGTAGCTTCGTGGTGTGATTCACGGGGTTTTATTTTCTCCGTAAATAAGACGAAGACCATTCTTTTCCGTAGAGGTGGTAAGCGAGATGACGAGGTGATTTTTCTCCCTTGCCAACCTTGTATGGCTCACCGTCCGCCCTGAATATGAAATTAGGTTCTTGGGTCTGTTATTTTATGCCCGCCTAACATATCTCCCCCATATCTTAAATCTGAAAAATAACTGCCGCCGCTCATTGGACCTCTTACGCCACCTTACATCTACATCTTGGAGTGTTGATCAAAAGGTCATGCTTCGTCTGCTGCTCATGTTGGTCAGGTCAAAGTTGGATTATGCGTGTGCGATATACGGACAGGCATCTCCGGCATACTTGCGCCTTCTCGACCTCATACAAAATGAGGGTCTGCGGATAGCGTTCTTGGGGCGTTTCGTTCTTCGCCAAAGGAGAGTTTGAAGGTGGAAGCTGGGGATGACACCCCTTTCTTTTCGGAGAGAACATCTAATGTGCTCCTTGTTTCTCCGCCTACAGATCCCCAAACCATCGGCTTTGACTCCTCTCATCGCAATGGTTCCTCGTAGCCCTGCCTATTGGTCGTTTGCTGAAGTTGTTTTACAATTTAACTACAATGATCTCTGCCCTTATTGGTTGTATCCCTCCCCCTGTGGTGTGCGTGAAGTTGTCTGCCTTGTCTAAATCCGGAGACCCTTAGCTCTCTATGCGAGCTCACTGAGCATGTATCACGTCTGAGAGGTAACTATATCGTATTATTATCATTTTTATTGTTATGTGATTATTTAATTTTTTTGAATGTTTTGTTTTGTACATGAATGTGTTATGAATGGATTAACGTAGTTTTTTTTGTAGGTCTATTTGTTTTGGTTTGCCTCAAAGTGTCCAATCGTGACTGTTGTTCGGTTGAAGAAGTGAAAATTTCAAGGTGTAGAGAGATAATTGATGCTTAAGAGACTGATAGAAATGACCGAGTGCAACATTTGAATTTTTGTCCCTTGGTCTGACGGTTCGCCGCATTAGGAAAATTAACGCAAACAAAAAGCTGGAGACAATCCAGGTGATAATGATTTATTTACCTGAAATTACCTCCTATTGTTTTCAGTTTTTTTATTTTTAAGATTTGGGTAATTTTAATTTTGAATTCATGTACTTGTTGAATTGTTTTTTTTATATCTTGAATAATGGTTTAATAATTATAAATAATTATATTTATAAAGTATATTTATATTAATAAATAATAAATTATAATAATAGTAAAGTAAGACTTGATTTTACTTGAATTATCCATATATTGTTTCATTTTTTTGTATTTTTGTTTACTATGTATAATTGTTAGGATTGTTTTTGTGTTTTTTTCTTAGCTTTTTTTGTTTTGTGGGAATTGTTTTGGCAAATACAAGACTGAGCTCGGCGAAAATTATAGAAGAAAATATAGAAGTACTAAAGGCCTGAAGAATTAGATTATTGTGTGTAAAGGAAATTATAGATTTATTGAAAGAAAATTTCTAGTACCTGTAACGTTGAAATAAAATAGAAAATAATAACAAAAAAGAACTTGAACTATTAAAATATTGAAAAAATATTTACTAAAAATAGAAAATAAAAAAAAATAGTAAAGGACTATTTGTGAAAATAATTATTAAAATATTTACTAAACTTGTGTTATATATTTAGGTTTAAGAGATTAAGGCATTTTAATATTAGCAAACAACGATGGAAATATTCAATGACTAATTGTTATAAATTTAGGATTATGGCAATTTAATATTAGTATAGAGCAGGGGTTCCCAAAGTGGGTGCCGCGTCACCCTGGGGTGCCGCCAACGTGTGCCAGGGGTGCCGGCCCATTTTTTACAATTTTCACGAAAATTTTGGAGTTAAGTAGTACAATTCGTTTTTTTAATATGACAACACCATTTTTTGCATCGTCTACTACTCGTCGGCTATTTTGTTTGCAGTCACGTAGTGCGTCCTTGGTTTCGAATGGCTCCGGTTATTAACATTGCCAAAAGATTCCAGTGGATTTTGGTACCAAAAAGTTCCAGTGGATTTTTACGGTAACTTTGAATTATTTCTTTTTGATTATAAGAAACTGTTTAATTAGTGATATTGGTTGACTTATAATAATAATCATTATATATATATATAATATTATATACAAATATATATATATTATATATATAAATATATATAATATATATATATATATATATATATATATATATATATATATATATATATATATATATATATATATATATATATATATATATTACCCCTTTCAATCAAAGACCAATTTCACTGACCTGCCCTACCTGTAAATTAATGGAGAAAATGGTTTTCAGGCCGCTTTCTCCCTGTTCTGGAGAGTCGCCAAGCTTTTTCAAACTTCCAGTTTGGTTTCGGCAAAAATCGTTCGACCGCGACCCTTTGTTAAACTAGACCATGACATCCGGGAAGCTCTCAACTGGTGGGATGGTTTCTTGGCGTCTTCTTGACCTCGAAAAAGCTTACGACACAACGTTGGAGAACTGGGAATCTCCTTAAACTCCATTCGCTCGGTTTTCGCGGACAACTCCTTCTTTTCATTTATTGTCAAACAGATCAATGCAAGTTCGGTGCTCTTCTATTCTGTCACGCCACTTTACTCTGGATGAAGGCGTTCCGCAGGGTAGTGTTTTTAAGTGTACTACTATTTGCTCTCGGATTTAATGATTTGTTACCTCTATTCCAGCGACTGTCAATTTTTCTTATATGTCGATGACTTAGATATACATAGCCGGTGCCAGGCTGCCCTTTCTCGAACGGCACTTCAACTACCTATTGAAAATATTTCACAGTGGGCTACTCCCATGGCTTCCTTTTTTCTCCCACCAAAAAACCTCAGCAGTGCCTTTTTAAGAAAAAAGGGAATCGAAGATACTTGCCACCTTCTTCCAGCGAACCTAAACCTTATATGGTTTCGCCCATTCCTGTAACTTCACAGGTCAAAATTCTAGGACTCATTTCTAGATGACCACTTTAACATATGCACCGCATATTAACACCTGAAAGCAACTTGTCATAGCACCTTGACCTGTTACGTCATTCGCCTCAAAATCTTGGGTGCTGATCGCAAACCCCTTTTACGTCTTTACGTAGCCCTAATCCGATCGAAACTGGATTATGGGTGAGCAGTTATGGTCAGGCCTCCATAACACTACTACACCTGTTAGATCCCATCCAACAACGAAGCGATCCGTATCTCCACTGGGACCTTCCCGATCGTCCCCGCAGGTGAGCCTTGAAGTTGAATCCAATGTGATGCCACTCTCGTCTTCGAAGAGAATACATCATGTGTTACAAGTTATCTTCGTTTTTCACCCCAATACCGTCTGCTCTGACACCGATTCTGGCAGAGAAACATCGAATCCTAACTACTGGCCATTTGCAAAGACAGTTCATAACATCTTTAATTTCCTCCACATCCGTTTTCAAAAGGTGCTGCCCTTTTTCTTTTGACGAAGGGTACACACCTTGGCTATGCCCCTCTCCTACCATTTTTTGCTTGGCTCTGACATCTCTCTCCACATCTAGCCATCCTGCTGCCGTTTAAAAGCATCAGTTCCTGTCTCATTTGCGCAGTTCACGATGAAGTTTACGGGTCCAGTGTTTACTGACGGCTCTAAAACAGGGGACGTGTGGGCGCTTCTGCTGTCTTTCTGACCGAACCTCTCCCATACCCTTCCCCTTATGCTTCAATTTTTACAGCAAGTTAACGGCTATAATGATTGCCTTTCTAGAATTCTAATCCTTTAACCAAGATCACTCATCATTTCTTTTATTCAGATTCGCTTAGCGCGTTACAAGCGCTTAAAACCCTTATTCTAAAAACGCAATGGTATCAGCTGTACAACAATCTTTGCTTCGACTTCTCCACTCCCGTAAGAAACAAATATTTTATGTTGGACTCCCTCTCACGGTAGGGGTAACTGGACATCGAAATCGCTTGACAGAGAGGCCAAAATGGCCGCCTCCCGGATGCCAGGAGTTGCTCCAGGGTACCTCCCGGATGCCATTCGAAAGGCCGCCTCCCATCAACTGATTACTATCCTGCTCTCCGACGGGCTTTCGATCTGTTGGCAAGAGTGCTGACGAGTGATCGGCGGGGAAGGAAACTCAGAAACATAAAAGCCGAGACAACGGTGAGTGGTCTTCCTCCCACAGACGTAAAGCGCTTACATGAGGTGAAATACTTGCACGCCTCCGTATTGGCCCACTAATATCACTCACAGTCACTATATGTCATCAGACCCTCCTCCCATTTGCAACTTTTGCCGTGCCACACCCGCAAAATCTTCACCATATCTCCATTGATTGTTCCCATCTGACCCTATTCGCTGTCGTTATTTCTACTTTACGGTCCATTACACCTTCTAAAAGATTTCCCATATCTTATTCTGAATCTTCCCAACTTTAGCAGTAACACTATTTTCTGTATCTTCAAGAAGTGAATATTCTTATAGCCTTTTTGATTTTTGTTATGTAATCTTAAGACTATTAACATCACAAAGGATAAAATTTATTTAGTTTTTTAATTTTTTGACTGACTGAATATTCATTTCACCAATCAAATCTTTCTTTGACATTTGAAAACATATATGTACCAGGGCCCTCCCATGGTGCTATGGTGCTGATTCCCAGTGGGGCCGCTTCATTGTGAGCCGTGGTGGGTCCCTGTACACTAACTTCAAAAAAAAAAAAAAAAAAAATTACTCCTTTCATTTGGTGACCCCGGAGTGACTAGTGTGGAACCGACCCGGGGCCCCGGCCCCGGCCAACCCCGGCCATTTTTAGCGACCGGGGCCCGCCAAAAATGAGGCAAAACCGGGGTTTTTCTACCGGGGTTACAAATAATAGAGGGTAAATCAAACAAAATAAAAAAATATATATTTTTAATTCCATTACTCCTTTGTTTAAATTGAGGCAAAATATAAACATACCTACAAAAAATATATTCAATTTTTATATCTAAATATAATCAATTTTTTTTTGGTATTTACTATGAATTTCAAATTAAAATTGAGGCCAAATATAATTTTT
>JABUQX010067393.1:0-30000 GCA_015478945.1 Trachelipus rathkii
AATGTACCGGTCCTTGTACAAGAAAGCATCTACAAGATAAATCATTTATAATATATCATGAGCACTCACTAATATGAACAGAATCGTATTAGATAAGATTTTTATACTTAATTGACCCGAAATCAGCAAATATTGCAATTACTTAGATCCCCATTATAAGGTAAGTTTTCCTTGAAATTAATATTAGAAAAAAGTTAAATCGTCACCTTGTGCTGCAGTTGAAAAAACTTCAATCCGAACAGTCTATTAATATTCTCGACCCATTAAAAGGAAAAAAACGAAATCTACAGATTACCAACACATTCTAGGGTACTGTACAAGTTAAATCAAATAGGGGGGAGAGTTCACTGGAAGCTTTCGTACAGTCCCAGTAGTGATGAAGAAACACACACGACACTTACCAAAAGATGTAGTGAATATGATTGAAAAACTATCACCAAGAAAGGCGACTAGATGCAAATGATGATGATCCCTATCAGTTGATGGAAAGTTAAGCAAAATGTTTACCCACGGCTTAAGTAAA
Source organism: Trachelipus rathkii (assembly GCA_015478945.1). Classification (NCBI taxonomy): domain Eukaryota; kingdom Metazoa; phylum Arthropoda; class Malacostraca; order Isopoda; family Trachelipodidae; genus Trachelipus; species Trachelipus rathkii. The sequence goes on from JABUQX010067393.1 coordinate 524, forward strand.
CTTGCAAGGAAATTCTTGGCATGTCCTCCAACTAGTGTTCCAAGTGAGAGAGTATTTAGGAATGCTGAGCAGTCTGTGAAAAAGGAGAAGAGACTCTCAGCAAGAAAAGAAAGAAATATTTGATGTTCTCCCAAGCACTAACGCTTCCTTTTATATTTGATTTCAATACTAAGTGGCAAAAAGTATATAATCCATTGTAAAAGTCTCTTTCATTAAGGGGCGGAGGTTGGGGAAAGGTTGGTGGGGTGCATTTGAGTTGGGTCCCGTTCCGCACCCTGGTTAACAATTATATAATAGCATTGTGGTCTTCATATACTCTCTTTTGTAGTTCTTCTTCGAAAAGTTATTACTATGCTTTAATTGATATATCTTGAATATACAAGCGTTTTTTATAATTTAAAACACATTCAGAAAAGGAGTTATAAAAATAAGAGATAAAAAAATATAAAAAATAATAATAAATATAAAATAAAATATAATAAATAAAAAAGAAATAAAAAAAAATAATCTTAAAGTATTGAGAAAAAGTTAAAGATTGAGTGAAATGGATTTTATATTTCTCAATAGTGCTTTAATAATTATTAAATAAATATATACTATATTATAATATATATTAATATATAATATTAATACTATATATATATATATATATATACTTAAATATATATACATATATATATATATCTCTAGTAACATCCGCATCCGCAAATGAGAAAATTTGACATCAAATGACTTACGTCATTTCCGCATCCGCATCCGAGCGGAATGTAGAAAAATGACATCTGCTGCGTCACTACTATATATATCTCTTCGCTACTTAAAGTAAGAGCATATTTTAACGGTATAAATTAACTTTATAGAACTTATTATCAAAATGAATAATTTGTATAAAAAGCTCCATTACGCACTAGGTTTAGCGTCATAGACACTAAAATAAGATTATATATATCTGCTGTCCCAGTTATGATGGAGGGACCGATCTTGAGTAAGGCTGAACCAAAAACTAGCTCAATTTGAGAATAAAACATCTAGCGAAAAGAGAATTATACCAGCACGATGAGGAACCACCTGCCAAGGGATGTAATAACCTAAGCCAGTTGATGATTGAATATTATCTAAGTCCAGTTTTCACAGGAACCGCCTGCAAAAAGCGATTACGCATCCGATTGAAGAAACTCGTCAAAAGAAATTGAAAGGCTAGCGGTGTCCTGTATTCTCGTCTTGTCCTGCGACTCTGGATGCGCAAAACGAAGTATGGTCTACACTGCTATCCAAAGACGAAAACGTATGACGATATGAGAGGTATATATGAGGTTATGTAGACGATAGGTTAAGATTCACCATTTGGTATATAGACATATCAACTATTAATATTATAGTAAATTATATATATCATATCTTGCACCATTCTTCCAAGATAATCCAAATTATATTAATATTTATTTATATATATATATATATATATTCATATAATATATATTATATATTAATATATATATATATAAAATAATATATTATAATATATATATATATATTATATATATATATTACTTTTTAATATATATAACTTATATCTACCTTAAAAGTGGATAAGTATAAAAGTAAATATATATATCAGATTTATTTAGTTAGGAAATAACAATATACTTATAATATATATATATTATAATATAATATTATAATATATATATATTAATCAGTTGGACCCTTTCCGAGGTGGTAAGGAGGTGGTAGTGGGGATATTATTAGGTACTTACCTAATGACACTCACCTGATCTTCTCCCCCACTCATCGACCAAATTACTTCCTCTCAATATCCCTCACGACTAAATCTCACACTATTCGAATACCTTTTCTCACTACTCCACTTTACCATCGAGACAAGGAATACACACACTCTCACCTACTAATTATATTTTAAACAACTCCTTTAAGAACAATATATAAAACTATTGCTTTCAACCTAGCATGGTTCCTTCTAGTCAACAAAAATAAATCAAATACAATCAAAATATTAAATATATATATACATATATTCTCTTAAAATAGAGCTCTCAATGAATTAATCAACATGGTTATGCACAAAAAACCATCACTCATCCATTTGCCTTACTCTCATTTATCATCGATCAGTAACTTATCTCATCTCACTTTTCTATTCTCACACATCTGGAGATTGGATATGGGAGTGACTATATAATTACTATTAGAATTAATCACTGAGTTAATTTTTCTCAATCCACCTCTTATAGTCTCCAAATTCTCTCCACTACACCTACCTTCCACTCGACTAAAGTACTAAAATTCCCCCATCTTCACCATGTTCAATTCTACACACAAATCACTAGACTCATATATTCCCTCCTCTCCCCTATCCTCTACCAAATATAGGTCAATGGATTAACACTTTATCCATATTATAAGACACATCTAATACAAACATCACATCTACTATACAAGAAACGCCTCGCTCAAATTATAACAATTATAAATATTCTCATATAAACTACTAACACTCTCTCCATAAACATATCGCCTATAGAGAAGAAACGCTTTGAGATGTTCACAGAAGAGGCTCATAATCTCGACTCCTACGCCGAGCAATATACTAGGTCATTACACACCTAAAAACTTGTGCATATATTAATATTATTATTGATTATTCTCAAACTAACATATTGTCACCTATCCTCATCACTTTGTCAATACTAGATGTCACAATTCTACCAAGATCAACATATAAGAGTCAACCTCCATTCTGGTTAGCTTGACTCTGACGCGCGCGAGTTCGCACCGATTATCTTATTCTATAATAGTCTGGTATTCTTCTCGCGATCGCTCTGTGTGATTCGCCTATTGTGGCAGTCAGTATTTCACCTGAGGCAAGTGTTGACCCTCCAATTAAGGGGCCGAGGAGGCTGAGAATTAGGTAGATAATGTATGATTTTATAGTTATAGAGTTATGTTAGTATTAGTGTATTGAGTAGCTGTTTATTGGTTACTGGAGAGATAGTGGAGGTGGGTCGTGTATGATTTAGTATATGATTACATGTGACTTGTTAATATTACCAGTGAATGTTATTTTATGTTAAATAGTAATACTTAATCATAATTATAAGAGTATTATTATAATTATAGATATTAGTTAGCTTTATTATATGTGTATATAATTGTTATAGTACTTGAGTTACTGGTTAATATTATTATAGCTATTTGGAATTGAAGAGTGAGTGTACTTCACTAGTGGGTAGGAGATGAGAGTAGTTTACATTTGCAGAATGAGAGTATGTTCTTACTCGTGGGGTAAGAGATGAGAATTTTTATAATTTTGATCATTATATTATTATATTGAGCGTATTTTGAATTATTAGTGAGTTTATTCGTGAGAGTATATTGTTTCTGATGTTATGCTTTTAATTACTTGTGATTCTATACGTTGAGGTGCGCAGTGAGTCATAATGACTATTGTAGTTATGTCCTGTTGTGAGTAGTTGGTGGTTAGTATTTAATTCCCTGAGCTTTATTTTTTCTCGGTAGTAAGATTTATAGATACAGGGATAGTCATTTGACTTTTCTCTTCATGTTTTATAGGATACGTAGTATATATAACGGCTCATAGGTGAGTTGCTTAGTGTTGGATCCATATGGATAAAATTTTAGACCGTATTCTTGGTACTGTATTACCGGTTGTTTTTTGCAATCCTTCATTACTTCAGCAATAATATTTATCTTCTAGTATAAAAAAAAGTTTATTTTTTACATCTATGAATAAATGGGATCAGTTTGAAAAACTTGATCTTTTCAAGATTATATTAAATAATAGTTTCGTACATTTTTTACGAAGGGAAACAATATACACAGATGAATAATTAACCAAGATCAACTATAAATTTACACTACAAGATGATGAAGTAAACTCAAAAGACATATTAAGTTTCAATATACATACATATACTTGTGTATCTTGAACAGTAATTTGACTCTATTGCCTGATATTTTTCGTATTTTTGCTATTTTGTGCTTATATCGTACGTAAGTAAAGTGATAATTTGCTATTTCTGTTTCTGTGGTCCTAAATTTTATGCTCAATACATAAATTTTAGGAAATGTGAATTCTCTACCAATATCGTAAGTGAATTTACTAAATTCTGTAAGGTTGTCATCTTTCTCCGTGCTATTGCCGATTTAGGATTTTTGTCTTATGGGTAAAGTATAGAGTATATACAATCGAGATGAACGGCGTATTGTCAGTTTGATACGGTTTTATATTATTTGGTTAAATGTTTCGACGTGCATATTCGGGTTCGTTGTTTTATTATTTTATGTTTTCTCATATATCTGGGTAACACTGCTCTCATATATGCAACAAGATTTGCATGCGATAAGTTAGTGTTGTTAATTAGGAGCACTCATGTTCGAGGTGTGTTATTGTTCTCGCGGGGTTGATTATTCTAGAGAGTACCTACCTGTTGCTACCGATTGGACATAGAGGGTTTGATTACAAAAATATTTTTACAACGCTTCGTTAGTTATTTTTCTTAATGATTCGCGGCCAAGTACCTGTGTCGCCTTTCTCTTTTGTAGCGTGATCGTGTAGTGTTAGCGAGAGTGTGTGACTAGAGACTGTGATTAGATGCAGTCGTTGGCTGCATACGTGTTTATATCTCGAAGCTAGATGTCTTAGTATTTATTTATTTGAGATTATTTGCACGAGTGTGTTTATTACATATGAATATATCGTTTATTTTATTATTTTTATATTATTATATTTTAATATTTTATATATTATATTTATATTATTTATTATTTTATTATTATTTATTTATATATCTTATTTTTTTTTATCTTATTTATAATTATTATATATATTATATATATATATTATATAAGCTGTAATTTTTTGTACTCTGGTTGAATATTAAAATTTCTAATTAGAATACTTTAGAAGTCTCGGTTAATTTTGTAGTTTCTTTTTGAGTTTCTTCCACGCTTCTTAAAACATCTTCATCCTGTTTTTGCTCGGAAAGCTTTATAGTTTTTCATTGGTTTCGTGGTGCTTTTTTTGGGGTGTTTTCTTTGGTTCGTTTATTTATTTTTTCTATTTTTTATTTATTTCTTTTTTTTTTTTTTTTTTTTTTTTTTTTTTTTTTTTTTTTTTATTTTTATTTTTAATTGTTATTTTTTTTTTCTTTTTTTTTTTTCTTTTTTTTATTCTTTCCTTTTTTTTTTTATTATTTTCTTTTTTATTTCTTTTTTTCTTTTTTTTTTTTTTTTGATTTGGTTTTTTTGTTTTTTCTTTTTTATTTTTTTTATTATTTTTATTTTTTTTTTTTTTTTTTTTTTTTTTTTTTTTATTTTTTTTTTTATTTTTGTTATTTTTTTTCTTTTGTTATTTTTTCTTTTTTTTTTTTATTTGTTCTTCTTTTTTTGTTTTTTTTGTTTTGTTTTTTTTTTTGTTTTCTTTTGGTGTGATTTTGGCTTTCAATTTTTCTGGCTACTTGGTTTGTTCTGGAGTTTTAGTCGACGTTGGGTATGCTTTGGTGTCGTTTGGGTGTTTCTTCTGATTTTTTTCTGTGATTCCTTATGTGTTCTTTGCTTGCTTGACTGGTGCTTGTTTTCCTCCTGTTTGCCGCATTTCATCCTTATGGCGTGTTTGCTTTTCCTACCCGCTCGCTGCCACGGGCCGTCTCTCGGGTTTCTCCGTCACATTGTCCATCGCCTCTCCATGCTTTTTTTATTTTTTCAATTCTCTCTCTATCTTATATTTCTATATTATTCTATCTTTTTCTATCTCATCTCTTCTTTCTTCTTTATTTCATATAATTTACTGGTCTATCTTATATATCTCTCTAGTGCTCCTTCTGGCTCTATTCTTCTTAAGCTGGGTTGACCCTCTAGGTTAGTACAGTGCCGACTTTGAACACACTTTTTTTACACTTGTTTTTTTGGGTGCTCCCGGTTCACGAATCACAACCTGACACACTGATGGTTAGAAAGTCAGTTCTCCAGCATTTGGTTTTTCATACCACGCAATTTAACCTTGAATCTTTTTTTAAACAAAAAATATAATATTTAGGCAAGTTACAGATAATAGCTTTTTATATCCTTAATTTTAATGCTAACAACTGCTGAGATACAAATCTCTGAAAATAGATTTTGGATTGTCTAGAAGTATTTGTTCGAGAATGTTTGGTTTGTGTATTGCAACCATGTCGAGAGTTCGCGCAACGAACCGCTACTGGGAGAGACAAGGCGGAATACATTTGTTGGACGATTTCTTTCAAGTCATCGACTACATGACACGGAGTACTTTGGTAGGAAGAATTTGTTGATTATACCAAATATTAGGTCACTATTAATATTGCATGGTAAATAGGATCTATATTATGTAGATATGTTGTTGGGTGACTCGGATGTTAATACTTTGGGACCATGACTAGAGTCTTATGTTTCACTAGATATATATGGATAGTTTGAGAACATTTTAGAAGATATGTATTTCAGTTTATATTTTTTACTTTAGAGTATATGATAGCTTTGTTGTGATAGGTGATGGGAGGTTTGGTGGAAGTTAAGGATGAATAATTAGTAATCTTTACAATTTGATTAATGAAAGATTATGTTGACATGGAAAATATATACTTTATTTTGTTTTTGCCTTGTTCATTATGCTATAAACCATTTTGCGTAGCTTTAGTATTCAAATGATTTTATGGATGACTAATCAATTGAGTTGTATTTAAGTAGAGCACTGGAGTAATATGATAGTTAATGAATCCTTCAGGTAGAAGTTTATTTGAACTGTGATTAACAATATAAAAGATGAAAAATGCTTTGCATAATTACTTGAACGAGGGATGGGAGCGGTTATATATAGACGCATTAATGGGGTGGCAGTAGAATAGATTTACATAAGGATATCGTACCTTAATCGCACTATGCAGATACAATCTTTAGAATTAGCAGATTACTGTTAGATACTAGATATACTATTGAGAAGTCTGATTATTAGGTTAGTCAATACTGTTGACAAATAGAGTTTAAAGAGCTTTTAAGAGATGACAGGTTTGATTTTAAGGAGAGAAGGATTTGATAGGTGGGGAAATGTGTGTTTTTTTTGAAATTGTGATGGTGTTGTTGAGTTAAAGGAACGAATGGGTGTGAGGGGAGAGATAGGTTTGTATAAGTTTATGATATGATAGTGTCAGTTTTACACATATACCGCATCTATATATTATAGTATTTATCATAGCTATATTTTTGTGTAATCACTTTGCTGAGTTATGAACCGGTAGTTTTTTAGTCAGCATAATGATATAGTGGCTGGTGTTCGTTTGATAGAAATTTAAGATCTTTCGTAACTGTTTAAGGAACATCAACTACGAATATCAACTACAGAGCCTGGAATTGGTTGAAATTGATATGTAATAGGGTTATTTGGTCTATGAGGATCAATGAAGAGGCATAGTATATTGAGTTAGTTAGTCTTTTAAGGTATTTAAGATATGTGGGATTAGATATAATGGCCAGGCTACAAAGTAAGAATTACCCAGTATTTAGAAACAATACCGACGTGTCGATTTTAAGGAATGAGAAAAATATTCATAGGAGATATAGGTATTGACTTGACATATAGATGTTGAGTGGATAGTATGTATTAGAGTAAGTTGTAATTAATGGGCTAAGTGATTGAGAGTGTGATTACTCTTTTAATTTGTTGTTTACCCGTTAGTATTTGATGTGGTTAAACAAGTAACGTGAGATATCACTGCCACATTCAACACACGTGCTCTATATAAGTCACTTGTACTTTACTTGTTGTTTAATCATTTGTATATATAATAAACTCTAGTTAGTTTCATATAAAAAATATAAACCTCTTTCTGATTATCTATTTGCTAGATCGTTTAAGGACCTCTTTACGTGCTCGATCATATATGAGTTATTATTATTTAGTTACTTACTTTAGACAATTGCATTATTTATTATTAGTATATGTATTCATTTAGTTTATCTTTCTCATCTTATTATCTTTATATTCAGTTCCATCTCATTCTACAAGTTTATATTCATCGCCAGTGGTTATCTATCTATATTTGATATAATTAATTCTCGCTACAGTGACTATTTATACTTGTGTTGCAGCTAATTAGCACATCCATGATTCCGTGACTGATCTTGAGATATTTGTACTGTCTTCTCTGGTCTCTTGTTTTGCATGTATGAGGTGTCGTTGGTCTGATTGAGTTCCTTGGACTTTGCAAGTTATTATTGTAGCACTCTTGATTACTTCGCACTGTCAGCGGTGCTTGCTAGAGCTCGTACTATAACTCATTCGCGTATGTTAATTGGCTTGACTACCTCATTATATGCTCTCCAAATAATATACATCGCCAATTACATTCGATTATCTGTTCTTTATCAATCCGTCTTACGGTCTGGTTTCTTTTGGGGTGACACTTCTTTTCTATCTCTTCTCTGCACTGTTTCATCGACGGAATGATTCTCTCTGCACTCACTCTCCTGTGATATTCCTGAACCTTACACCAATTTTTTTGCGTTTTTGTGTTCTCTCTTATTTTCTCCTCACTGTCCCTCGTTTCTTTTCCTTTCCTGCAGTTTCCTGTATCTCTTCTCCACCCCCACCCGGCGGCGGGGCCGAGCGCGCTCCTGCAACCCTTCAGGCCCGGCAGGCCGGTTGAACTTTGCCGTCAGGCTGCGACCCGTACGTCCCTGTGTCGTTCCGTTGCAATTCTTTAGCCGTGCGACGTGATGTTGCTCGACAGCCTCATTTTCCTTGTCGACGCTGGACGCTGCCCTCACTTAGCACCGTCTCTTGAGATTGTGTCACGCTTGGCGGCCTTGTGCGCTCGGCATGCATTGTTCATCGTTAATGCTGCGCTCGGCTCGGCTTCTGTCCCCCTTTGTTGATCGCCACAGTACGTTCCGCCCCGACATACTGGAGAGACCACCGTCACGCGGAGCATTTGCTGCAGCCTCGCGGTAATGGTCTGGCCATTGGTTTCGACATAGTGATACAACTCGCTGCACATTGTGATCCTGAGGTGTGCGTGAAAAGTTAGAGAGAAACATTACGTGCTAGTGTAATTTCCAGATGCATGTTACATCGATCCAACGTTAGTCCTAACTCAGGAAGATTTCGAGATGTATTTAATGAAAATTCTGGGTATTATTGAATCGAAACAGAATCTAAGATCGACTTTTTAAGAGCTTACGTGATTTGGACATGATATCCTGTGAATACTGGGTAACAGAATTTGGAGAATAATACTACTGGTTGGAGTTAATCTTAAAAGACATTTTAATTGGCTATATGCTGTTCATTTTCATGAATTGCATCAGGAGTTATTTAGTGTATGTTGTTTTGGGAAAGACAATTGGCCATCATACATTTGAAAGGACCTATAACATTTTCGATCTCATTTGATCACTCAACTAAACCATATTTAATCTTTTTCACAATTTCAGTCTGAATGGTTGATGTTCCTGAAACAGGTACGAAAGATCTAAGTTCTGACTTGCAGCTGTATTTAACTAAATATCTGTTTATTAGTTAGCAAAAGGGGTAAAAATGCAGATTCATATATATATGCGAGTTTATTATGAAACTCATGTACAAGCCTGAGTGCCTTAAGCATGATAGGTGGTAACTAAGCTACAGACTGCTTCGATTGTAAGTTTCAACAGAATCCGCATCTGATGATCTGAGGCGTTTGTTACGATTCGTACTGAACTTCTATGCCCGCATATGGTTCTATATCCGCTCCCATCTCTTCTGTCAAGATGGTGCAAGCATTTTCACTTTATGGTATACAGTTAAAACTTTCTCCTGAGGATCAGAACTTCATTTCTCCAGTGCTCCTAACAACTTCTCTATTTTTGTCGCAGATCGCAGAAAACTTGTTTGCTAGTGGTGTTGCAGATGAACGACAAATAATTTTTATGTCACAATATTCTTCAGCAGAAAGAAATTATCCTCCACTCAAATGTGCAAGTGGCTGCTTTGATAAAGGCAGCTAAACGTTCAATTCAACGCCACTTCCTACTGTGAATGACTTGGGGGAGTACTCTATACCCCCACTCTTTGATGAATTAGTGATGATATTTTTTGGTTGTAGTAATCAACATTCTCTTACCAAGTTATTTCCGTGTATGTCGTCGATGTTGAAAGAAATGTTCAATGATGTTTCCGCTGTTTCTAGTGGGTCGTTGGGTCATACTTCTCGCATGGGTGCATACTAAACCAAACATTCTCGAATCGAAATACCTTCAGTACAGACAAATCTGATTTTCTATGAGAATTTGTTAATATGCAGGTTTTTTAACATATTAGAATATACAGATATAATGGTAAACTTTGCCATTGCTATATATATATGATTTGTTTTTATAATTTAAAGAAATTGGGGTTAAAAAACATCTTGAAATACTTTTTTTACACATTATAGTTTGTATCTGAGTGGCACAAAAGTATAAGTTGTTTCAATCTGCACTACAACTTTGTTATGTTTTCAGTTATTCGTTGTAATATATTATATATTATGCTTTATATTATATTATTTATATATATTATAATTATATGAGTATATATATTTATATATATATATTATTATTTATATTATATTATAGTGATATTTATATTATATTTATAGTTATATAATATTAGTATATATTATAACTTTGGAAATAACATGGTATTAGGCCGATTTTGACAATTTGAGAGTGAGAGGAGTTTCGCCCTTTTTCAGGATCGGGTGAGAAAAGCAACACTTCCATAGGATGGAAGTTTGTCTTTCATAGACAGAGAGAAACAGTTCACGAGGTCAAGTGCAAGCAAGGAAGCTCACAAGTTTTTTGGATCATGAAAGAAATTCTTAAGGAAACATTCGAACGGATTGTCACTTGAGGATTTTGGCATTAGTCTTATTTTTTGACTGTATTATGATCGTTTTTTTTTCCTTTAGGTCAGGTCATCTTCCTTATATTTAAAAATTTGGAGAGTTGAGACGAGCACTTGTGGACTGGGAATGGAGGAGCCGCAATATTGGTTTGGCTGTCGAACTCTAATAATAATTAAATAATAATATATTAATAATAATAATATGATTATATAATAATAATAATAATATGTGTGGTAATATAATATAATTATTATTAGATATAATATAATGATAATTAATAATTAATAATAATAATATATAATAATAATAATAATAATGGATAAGTAATAATTATATATATAATATAATAATGTAAATTATATTGATAATATAATATATATAATAATAATATGTATTAATATATAATAATTTGATATAATATAATATATAATATATATAATTGATATAATAATAATAATAATTATAATATAATAATATAATAATAATAATATATGAAATATAAGATTTAATTATGTAAATGAATAATTGAAATATGTTGAAATAGGTGGAAGTTATAGTTAAATAACATATCATAATATAATTAATAAATTAATGAATATTAATGGTGGCGTAATATATAATAGATATAATGCATGATATGTAATATAATAAAATAAATTAGTAATAATTAAAATTTGATAATTTAATGAGATAGAATAATCTAACCTTGAAGAATTACCGCCGTTGGCGCGGACCTTCAGAAAAAGCCTCTCCCATGCTGAAATGCTCTTCTTTCTGACATGACACAATCAGCAAACGCTTAGGATTTATATATATTAACTAAATTATATTATTGTAGGTTCATCGTGCTACTATATATTTCATATATATTTCTATCGTTTCGTATATACGCTCTATGATATATATCATATATATCTATATTATATTATTCTATTATATATTATATAATTATGATATCTATATATTATATTATATATAATATTTATTATGTACTATATATTAATTATATAGGGTCACTTCTCCTTTAAGGTGTTTACAAAAAATGTCATGATATATCGACTCGAGAAATCTGCTCGTGCAGCCAGCTGTGGTCATCGTCGTTAGATGGATCACAAGATTCGCCTCGCGAAAGTTTCCTACAAGTTGCTTTTTTTTTATATGTTAATTTTTATATGTTATTTTTTATTTTTTTTGTTTTTATTATAATTTTAAGGCTTGAGCCGACGGAGGACAGAGGGGGGACGAAGTCGCCCCGTCGTCCCCGCTGAGCCGAGAAGACCCTGACTCTTTCAATCTTTGCTATTTAATCTTGGGTATTCCTTTGTAAAAACAAAAAAAACACTTGAGCACTTGTGACTTTTGTATTGAAATATCGAAAAAAATCGTAGCATTGTTCGTTCGATATTATCGGGTTAACTACTTTAAAGGGAGAAGTTCATAATATATATATATATTAATATTATTATATATATAAATATATATATATATATATATATATATAATTATTATATAAATATATATTATATAATAGTATATATATTATATATAGTACTATATATGAATATTATTATATATATTATGTTATTATATATTATATATATATATATTCTATATATATATTGATTATATATAGTACCGGGTGGGTTACATTAATTGACGGTGTCGAAGAGGCATAGCACGATTGCCCAAGGATCGTAGGTGTTTGAAACTTTGTTTATAATGCTAAGGGGCAATGCTCGCCTCCAGAATGATGCAATCCAAGATAGATAGTCCCGCCCTCAAAGTTAGATGTGGCCCGACCGTCACAGTTAGGTGTGTTGCACCGCGTGTTCGTATTGTAGGAAGAGGCAGGAGTGAGCACACACATGATAGAACTTGTGATACAGGCACGTTTTTTGAAAACCATGGTTAAAAACTGTTCAAAGATATGAGCAGTGACACGGCGATTGTTTTGCTCAGATACCACAGATATGGCTGCCGAGTCAACTGTCGCCATGCGTGTTACGGATTGCCAGCAGATGCAGTGAAGATCGGGAGGCCATTACTTGAAGCAGTTATTGCAACATGATGTTTTGAATAGAAACATGCTGTAATCACAGTTTAATGTGTGTTCGATTATATCATGCCTGCTGTTTCTCACGTCCAGACGCATACGCGCATATATTCACTTGGTGGCGAGCATTTGCCAATTATGTATTTTTTTATTGCGATTATTCGCGGAGCGCCTTGGTCCTTTTAATAGCGCATATTTGAAGGTTTAGACACGCTGATCGATCCTTGGGGCCGTGGTATGTATGCTCTAATAGAGAGCACGTCAGTTTAGAATGTGCACTATCGGGTGGATATATATATATATATGTGTATATTGTATATATATAATATAATTAGTATAGTTATAATTTTATATAAAATTTTATATATAATATAGTATTGTATATTATAGTATAGTATATATATATTATGTATTTTATATATATTATAACATATATATATATAGTTATATATATTATATATATATTATAATATATTATGTATTCATATATATTATCTATATATATTTATATATGATATATATATAGTTTATTTATTATATATATATATTTTATGTAGTACGTTATATATTATATATAGTAATATATAATTCATTATATAATTATATATATATTATATATTTATTTATTTATTATAATTATATATATATACTTATATATTTGTATATAATATTTATATGTATAACTATATATATAATGTATATATTATACTATATATATATAGATATATATAATATAATTAAGTAATTAATTAATATTCTATATTAATATATATACTATTATATATATATATCCTGGATATAATGAATAAATATAGTTAATAAATATAATATATATACATAATAATAATTAATTAATAATAATATAATATAATAATAATGATAATAATAATATTATAATTATAATAATAATAATAATAATATATAATAATTAATATAAATATATAATATTAATAAAATAATTATGAATAATAAATAATTAATGACATAATATTAATGAAATAATAATAATAATAATAATAATATGATATATGATTAATAATATAGTTAATAATAATAATATAATAATAATTTATTGTGGTGATTGGATAAAGATCATAAATTCTTGTCATAAACTTACTCCTTCCGAAGCTGTAAAACAATCCATTGACCAGGCCCCGTGACATCCAATTCATCAAACGATTTTATATTCTCAAACTGATATGTACAGTTCCAAGTTTCTATTAAGTGGGGTACCGGCTGTGCAATGTTTGCAGAACACATCTATACTTAAACTCAACGCAAATTATCTCGTCTTTGAAGACTCTTCAAGTGTAACTAACGGTTTGACCGAGTTTTTACTTTATGTGAGAACGATTAGTAGTATTTTTCTTGATGCAATGATATCTCCGTTTTTTGTTGATGCAATTCTTTAGATCACTAACCTAGATGTCTTTTTAAGAGACTTAGAATCAATAGCTAATTGAATATTAAATAATGAAAAATATGAAACACGGAGTTTTGGAATAATTTTATAAGATGGAAAAATTTTAGAATTTTTAATAAGAAAAAAATGAAAATGTACTGATCTTAACAAATTGGGTTTTATACTTCCCATGCTATATATAGCCAGATATTTGAAGTATATCTGTAATATATACGCACCGAAATATAGGAAACGGCTTCAGTATAGATATACGAACTAGTCATATTAATATATATATATAAAATATATATTACATAACTATATATATATCAGTATATATATATATATGTATATACTAGATATACATTTATGTATAGTTATTAATATAGTTATATATATTTTTACCTTCTTAACAACATCTACAGGTTTATATATATGAAATATGTAGCCAGATTCTTTAGATCTTGTTCCATAGCACGCATATATAGTGTCCCAAACACTACTACCAAGTATAATTATATATGTTATATATATATATATATATATATATATATTATTATATATAGTATACACATAATAATAAGATAATTATATTATATAAATAGTAAATATTATGCTTCAAAGAAATAAAAATGAAATATCAACATAAGTACTTTACAAAATATTCATATAAATTCTTGCCCATACATTCATATATAGAGCTAATATATATATATTATCTATATATATATATATATATATATATATATTATATATAATATATATAATATTATTATTTTTATATATATTACTTATATATAATATATTGATATATAATATACATACATATAATTCTAATGTTCACAATCATATTGAATGACTCCGGTTTCTCTGATGAGGTAAATTATATCAACCAAATAATATATGGACAGACTGACTTTGCAAATGATATAAACTATTAACTTGAAAAATTAAATGTTGTGACAATTATTGAATATGTCGATTTATCAGTGTGAACAAATGAATGCAATCGCAGCTGGACAGAATCAGCTGATGTCTTAAAGCAAATGAGTTGCCGGATAGTAATTTAACAAATCTTAATTTCAAATAAATAAAATATGATTTTAAGAACTATTCGTATATAAAATATTGTAACTTTAATTGTTAAACACTTTATGTTTATTAACAACATGACCTGTCTGGGGCCATGCAATACCTAAATAATAATACTCTGAAATTAGAAACACATATGGCAACACCGCAGATATTATGCATTTGCAAATTGTA
This sequence comes from Trachelipus rathkii, assembly GCA_015478945.1. Taxonomy (NCBI): domain Eukaryota; kingdom Metazoa; phylum Arthropoda; class Malacostraca; order Isopoda; family Trachelipodidae; genus Trachelipus; species Trachelipus rathkii. Next base: position 16,167 of record JABUQX010067393.1, read on the forward strand.
ATCAACAGACGACACTTATAACGTAAAGCAAAAATTTATACTTCACGAAATAAACAAATTAACATTTCACACATAATTAAAACATTATTGGCTATTACATTTAGAAAATTGCCACAAGATTTCCACATTGAAATTACAACACGCTTATTAGCATTTAAAATACATTAACCAAATTAATTAATATAAATATAAATAAAGCACTTTTGATTTACAAGATATGCACTAAAATACATAATATCATCGATCAGACGCCAACAAGCGCAAGTACAACTGTAGCATTTGAATTTGACGACATATAAAAGCAAAAGATATAAATATTCATAATTTACTATTTATACAAATTTTCGTAGTTTAAGCTTAGCCATCCAATCATAATTCTTAATAATAATAAATGATGTATCCCTTATTAGTTTTTTTAGTAAGCATATTATTAACTCAGACAGGAACGAAATTGGTATTTCTTTCAACAGAACTCTGTTCGGAGAGATTCAATTTTCTTCTAAACGAAACATGAAAGACAACAAATTTTATACATTGTGTGCTCCACTTATATAATTAATATAATTATAGCACATTTGGCTAATTTTCAGTAACACTTATAACATATAAAAAATATAATATATAATAATAATAATTATAATATAATAATAATAATATAATAATAATATAATAAATATTATTTTATTATTACAGATTGCAGGACGACAATCAAAACTACACGTCAAAAGTTCCGAAAAACAAGTTTTTATTGGCTGTCGTTTACGCGTGAATTACAAACATATTTACAATTATTCTTCTGATGAGTTGCAATCATACATCGTATACATAGAAAATGAAAGTGAAATAAATGACAATGCTGCCATTGCTTTACAATACATAAATGAGGCAAAGTTATGTAATTACGTGTATTACTGCATACATCTTTGGGAAACCTTATGAAGCAGCGTGTTCATTTTGCTGTTGATGTAAACGTGATCAAAAATTGGGGTCTCATCTTATTCAGTGCTTCTCTTCGGTAGCACTTCAGATAATGGACAGATGTGTTGTCGGCATATGATCTGCTTAGATAAGTCTGCTATAAAATAATGTTGTACTTATGTTGGCATAGCTCCTGGCCAAGCGAATGGATTTACCCTCGATCTCATTTCCTGTTTTGAAAAATTTGCTGAACTCATTGATTGGGCGATGTTGATTCTAATCATAGACTGGAGATAAACTCTTGGCCATAGAGGTATGGTCAATTTTTTCTAAATGCCATTATGATCGTAACGCTTTCTATCTCCAAGTTGAGTATCTTTTGTTGTGGTCATAAGACAATTTTTATCGGCCGTGCGATCGGATGGAGGATCATCCATTTCTTTGCTCGAAGGACGTATCCATAATTGAAAGTGGCAGATGCGTCCACTTGTAGTGTGAACGTTTTCTCAGGCTCTGGCATTTCAGTATGGGCTTTTGAGCTTCAAAAGCTTCTTATGCTCTCAATGTGTTGGTGTTGGCGAGCTCACTGCTTTTGTTTGGCTCTCCTTTCTTTGTCAGGTCGGTCAATGGCGCCTATCTGTGCATAATTTTTTACAAAATCCTGGTAATAACCAGTGAGCCCTAAGAAAGACCTCACTTGTTTTTTGTTCTTGGCGGCTCTGTTTTTAATTTTGACCACATTATTGAAGCTTATTTGTAATATTGCCAATTTAAAGTTGGGGTTCCCCCACAAAACTCAACACTCGACGAAGCGAACTCACACTATCGTCGGCCTGAATTGGTAAATGCACTCCTCCTGAAGTTTGAGAACAGTCTTAATCGTGATATATGCTCGCGCCCAGGTCTGGAATGGACGATGATATGTCGATTAATCCATCATCATTATCGCCGATCCAATTTGCTGGCGCATCGATCTACAAGGCGTGGCTCCGGATTAAGCATACCGATGGGCTTGAGATATGAAAGTGTCGTCCTCGGTTTAAAAACGGTTTTGTAGCAGTCTTCAGGCCTTATTTTTATCTGCCAGTAGCCTTTGGCCAAGTCAAGTTTGTTGTTAAACTTGTCTTTCGCAACTTGGTAATAAGGGTCTGAGTTGTTGTCATGGGCTTAGGATCAAGACCGTATCCTGTTCAAGGCCTGTAGTTCGAACACTCTCTTACTCGTCCTTTTCCTGGACAATTACGACAAGGTGCAGACTACGGGCGCGTGAGGGAACGATGATGCCCATTATGATTCATATTAATCTGCTTTCTTCTTAAGCTCCCGTCGGCGTAATGGATAAGTTTATGGTACGGCTTTAGTCCTGATGGGGGTATCGTCGTAAGGTAATCGCTGATGAATCGTCTTTTTTAGCGTGCCGGCAGCATCAGTAAAAATCCCTCATGCTTCTTCAAGATTTCATTAATTCCTTCTCTATATCATCGGTTTGTTGCGCTGATTTGGTGTAAGACAATCCCTCTTTTCGTACCATCGTGGGGTCCATCTCTATTAGAGTAATTTCTTCTTCATTTTCAGTGTCAAGGATCACTGCTGAAGCACCTATATTCGCCGGATGTTGACACACTTCTTCTTCCGCTTCTTCACTTTCCTCTCTCACAATGTACTTCTTTGATGTGATAGGTCTTAATCACATCATCCACTTTGATCTTGTAATTGTCCTTACCGTATGAATCCACCACTCTATAAGGCCCGCCCCATCTCATCAACATCTTGTTGCTCGAGGTCGGTAATAGAACAAGAGCTAGATCTCCTACTTCCAATCTTCTAGCCTTTGCACTCTTGTCATAGTATCTCTTCTGAGAAATTTGGGCCTTCGCTAAATTCTCTCTGGCCAACTTCAGAGTTTCATTTAATCTTTCCTGCAAGTCGAAAACATATTTATTTATATGTTGACCTTGCCTCTTCAGGGTCAATGTCACCCGCCCAAATTTCATGTAAAATTTGCATTGGACCTCTCACAGTCCTACCATACAGGAGTTCGAATGGGGAGAACCCTGTGGAGTCCTGTGGAGCTTCCCTATATGCGAATAATAACGGCTCAATAAACTTGTGGCCACTCTCACTGTGTCACTGCACATTTCTGAGCATCCTCTTAGAGTTCCGTTGACCTTCTGTAACGCCTGGCTCATCGGATGTAAACGCTAGAAAATTGTCTGCTTAAATGTTCAACTCTTGTTACATTCTCCTTAAATCGGATGTAAATTTTCTACCGTTTTGTCACTGGGATTTCTTTTGGCACGCCCAACTCGTGAAATTGACACAACTATCCGTCACCTTCTGGCAGTATGTCTTTAATGGTACAGCTCAGGATAGGCGTAGCGGCATCCACAAGGTGTATGTACATACTGGTGTCCTTCTGAGATGGTGTGGGTGGGTGCAGGTTTGATGACACCTTTTGGATTCGTTCTCAATGATGGCATTGGGCCGAGGTATCCTTGTCACTGGATCTTTCGGAGTTCTCTGGCATATATCGCATGAGTAGCAGTGCTTAGTCACGTCCGAATATATGTTCGGCCAGAAGAACTGCTGGGTAATCTTACCCATAGTTTTCTTCACCCCCTGATGGCCACCGAAGACTTCGTCGTGTGCCATCTTCATGACTTTACTTCTGTATTCTTTCGGTACTACCAGAGTATACCTTTCCTGTTTTTTCCATAACTCTTTTAAACAACACCATTCTTTACTACATATTGTCTCTTCTTTTTGCCACTGAGCTCATCCCTCTGCAGAGTGACGTCCATCTTTCTGTTACTACTAAAAGTCTCCGATCGTTAAGCAATTGTTGAACTTACATCACCATGGGTTATATCCGCTTCACCCAAGCTACAAGCACCCTTTTCTCCAGAACTTTGCGTGTGACTGTCTATGTCACCTCTCACCATTTTCGTCATCTTCATGCAGCACGATCGTGGGTTACTCAGAAATTTGCTTAGTGCTCTCTACGATCGATGTCTCCTGAACATTACACTCTCGCTCGTCATTTTCAACATGTAATGAATAGATCTTTGGGGTTTTCACTTCATCTTTTCCTGTAACGTTCCTCATTTTCGGGTGAACATTTGCACCCAGTTTGCATACTTAGTAGATGGCTTCTTTACAGACGTTACAACTTCTTTACAGATGTCAAAGATTGTGGACTGAACGTATTCTTCGTAAGATCTCATCTCCAACTGCCATTCCAAAATTTAAGGATTGGTAGGATAGAATTAGGATTGTGAAACTTCATTCAGCGCTCTCAGCGATTGGGGCACAGAAATGCTACTAATGTCGAGCGCGCGAACTCTACATTAGAGAGCCTGCGACTCATAGTCGACACTCCCAGGAGATTGGCTGACTTAAGGGCTAGTGCTCTTTGACATTCCCGATTACAAAGATGCATACACATCGGAATACGCCGGCGGTTGTTCTCCCTCATAATAAGGGGTATCCAATCAATATTTTGCAATGTGAGCTTCGATCACTGTCCGCTTTAACAAAAGTTATCTTCATGTTGTTCCACATAAACTCTTCGGGCACAACTTCTCTCGCACAACGCACTAATTAATGTTATCTCGGGGGTTTCTGACTTTAGCCATTCACCGTCCATATCGTTACAGGTAGGTGTGACGTTTTGTCATTTTCCACCTTTTTAACATCCAGGAGCTTTGGCTCTTCACCTGAGTAGTTCAGGGCTTCACTGCGTTTACCAGGTTCGAGGCTCGTGCTCTTTCGTTTCTTCTTTTATTGTCCTCCCTGAGGTTTATTCGCTGTCCTACTCTTATTGTTTGAAATAAGGAGGGGCTGCGACATCCTTGAGAAATGCCCTTTCCTTTGACACCTAAAACACGTGGGCGCTTCTCTCGGCTCCTGTATGGCGATGGTTTGTGTCTGTCGGCCACTTCCACTCGGTGGTCTGCTTTACATTATTAGTCGCTCGATGTGCATGTTGTTGTTATTTTCTGATTTCGCTTGTGGAGTAACCATCTAGCTTTAGATCTATAAATTATTATTATAATGTGTGCCTTTTTCAACACGTGACTGTGATTTCCGTGCGTGAGCTATTTGTTGTGAATCTCAACGATGCGCTTCCATGTTCCTTCAGACAAGTTTTATATCTCTGGTGCTTTCTATATTTCGACTCCTTAAGTAGGTTGCGAGTTAATTTGGAAGCCGTATTCAATAACTTGTCGACCGAGAAAATTCGATAATATCAATCAGGTGTCAGTGCTACATTCGCTGCTGTTAACCACTTCTTAGAGCCTTTTCTTATATTCTCTGTTAGATAACTCTCGGATTATCGATCTTCGTCGGAGTTATGTTTTATATTTTTGTACAGTACCATTTCTGTGAGCCCGTACCTCTCCAATAAAGCATTTTTCAAACCGTCGTAGCTCTTTAGTTCTTCAACAGTCATTTAATTTATAAACACTGTTTAGCAGCTTTTTACCTGTTAGGAACCTCCTAAATTGTCGCTCGCTTTTCATAGGGATATGTTAGGCTCTGCTTTTGCTTCTCACTCAGCAGATTATTCTTCACATCGGTTTTATCTTTTCGTCGAAGAAAAGGAACTTTCAACTTCGGATTACTTATTAGCATGGGACGCATTCTGGCTGCTTGAGCTTCTGTGATGCTTAGCTGGTCTGCTGACGTTGCTTTTCTCTGCATCAAGCTTTTCATTGAAACTTTTTCCTTTCGCTCTAAAACTTATCTTTTGCGCTTCTGCCTTCGAATTTTGGCTTTTTTTTAGCTGCCGCATTCAAGCACAAGCTTACTTTCTCCCTTCGCTTCTTCTGCTCAAAGCTAATCTCTTCTCTCTAAGCTAACTTTTGATTTCTCAAATCATCTTCACGCCTACTTTCTCCTTTCGCTCCTTGCCTCAAGCTTAGCATTCTCAAATAGCGGCTACCTTTTTTCTCATATCAGCGCTACCTTATTTTTAAGTGCGGCAGCCATTTCCTTAGCTTGAAAAACCCATGGATTTACACTTCTACCTAACTCGTCATTGAAGATGCCCATTGATTATTATTTTTTGGTTTTGTGTAACAAACAATTACAAATATAAACGTTCTTAACAGAGCTCACTTTTCACGACGAATCACAATCCCGGTTTTTTTCTTCCAAAATTTTCGATTAGCTTTCACTGATAGCTCTATGAAAACAAATTTCTAACCGCAAATATATATATGTATATATATCATATATATATTATATTATATATATATTATATTATATATTTTATAGTTTATATACTCTATATATATATATTATATTATAGTATATTATATATATATATATATATACTATATATTATATATATTACTAAGGGATGAAGGGATAAAAATTTAACAAATCTTACGGGGAAGCTAGTGGTTTTGCCATAGAGCCTCCAAACAGAGGAAAATGTGAATTCTGGAAACCTATTTTCGGCTTCGCTAATTTTGTTTCAAACTTTAAAAAAAATAATAACAATATTAATAATTATTATTTAAATATATATAATATATATAGTATTTACTATTATTATTTATATATATATTCTATATTTATATATATATATATATATATACTATTATATATATTGGCTATATATATATATATATAGTATATATATATATGTATATATATTATTTTATGTATATATTATATATTTATAAGAGCTATAATACTAAAAATAGTGGTTATACCAGTGTTTCTTTATTTCCAAACGTTATCTATTGTTGGAATAACAGTTTGTTATCCACCAATACGCACAGAAAAAAAAAAACAAATAAATTTTAACTTCAATAAACAAATAATCGAACGATAATATTTGACAGTTTAAAAACAATATAATATCTTATTCATGAATATCATGACCGGAGTATAAGTTGCAAACACTAGAACATATGTTCTGGGGTACAGGTTTAACAAACGCACTGTAACTACTTGAGTTCAAATATTCATGATAATAGCACATAAGTCTTACTACGAGAATTCAATGTAAGAAGTAATAGCTGAATTTTGTTATAATTTAAATCCTAACAGGACTATCCAAATTTATTAATGTCGGGTGATTGGATAAAAGAATCATACATTAATTTGTCTAAACTTACTCCCTTCGAACTGTAAACAAATCCGCATTGGCCAGGCCCCGTGACAATCCAATCATCAAACACCTTTTATATTTAAAACCTATATGTAAGTATCCAGTCTTTTTATAAGCTATCGGCCTGTGCAATGTTGCAGAACAAAATTATACTTAAACTCACCAACTTATCCTTTTGAAGACTCTTCAAGTGTAATAACGGTTTGACCGAGTTCTTTACCTTATGTGAAAACAATTCAGATAGTACTTTTCCTTTATCAATGAATATCCCGTTTTGGTGATCAATCTTAGATACTAACTATGTCTTTTAAGACTTGATAATAGTATTGATACTCTAAATAAATGAAGAAGAAACACGTTTGGAAATATTGAAGAAAACCATTTAAAATTTTTAGAAATATTTTAATAAAAAAAATGAAAAATGTACTGATCTTACAAATTGGGTTTTATACTTCCATGAATATATAGCCAGATATCTTTAGATATCTGTATATATACGCACCGCAAATATAGAACCTTCAGTACTAGATATACCAACTATATATATATATATATATATATATATTATATTATATATATATATATATTATATTATATATAGCTATATAAATCTTATATACTATATATTATTATATTATATATATTATTATTTATTATATATATAATTCTTTCATTATATATATACGTTAACAACATCTACAGGTTATATATCCATGAATATGGTAAGGCAGTATCTTTAGATATCTGTATCATACGCACGCATAATATAGTAACAAACACTACTACCAAGTATATATATATATATATAAATATATTAAATATTTGCTCAAAAGAAATAAATGAAATATCAACATAAGTACTTTACCACAAATTCATAATAATGTCTTGCCCATGACTTTATATATTTATTATATATTATATTATATATTATATATATATTATTATACCTATATTATATATATATATATATATATATATATATTATATAATATATATATATTTAATATATATATATATATATATATTTATATATATAAATACATATAAATTATGTTTCAACATTATGTGATGAGTAAATTAATATCAACAAATAATATATAGACAAACTGACTTTGCAAATGATTAATTAATATTGAAAATTAAATGTTTTTGACAATTATTGAATATGTCGATTTATCAGTGTGACAAATGAATGCAATTACAGCTGGTCAGAATCAGCTGATGTCTTAAAGCAAATGAGTTTATAATGTAATTTAATCTAATTTAATAAATAAAATTAGATTTTAAGACTATTCGTCTATAAAATATTGTAACTTTATTGTTAAACACTTTTATGTTTATTAATACACAGCGTATTCCATCTTCCCTACAACACTCAATAAATTAAATCTCTTATAATTTCTACTTTCTCTTATACTGCTTTCCTCCAGTACTTCGGAACTACACCCTCCACAAATGCTTTGTTACACAACTTTTATACCCAGTCTATCACAATCTCACCTCCATTCATGATCATTTCATCAGTAACTTCATCTACATCACCTGATTTACTACTACTCTTCAATTTGTGCAATATGTGGTAAATAGAGTAATAATTTATATAATTTGAATTTTAGATTGTGGTGTTTGCATGGGGATCTGTCGATGTCGAAAGTCGCGCAAAAGAAAACATCATTCGGTTTTGAACAATGATAAAGAAAGATTTTTGCCACGAACTCTTCGGGATCATCTTTTATTCGAAAACGTGTCACTCAACTACAATGATTCCAACCTGTATATTAATAAACATAGATGAATGTCGAGCATTCAGTCAAGCGGTAAGAATCAGGCAAATGGTCAGGAAGCAATGTGTTAGGATAGTGGAAAGAGTAGCAGGATTGTAAGAATCTTTGGAATAGCTAGAAGTATGATTCCAATCCTGTTATTAATGATGTTTCTTTTAGCATTCCAGTTAAGCAAAAGGTATTCCGTCAGTATTGGCAGCTCGATTATACAGCACTCCAAAAGCTGAATCTTATCATGCTGGACCAAGTGTATGTCGATTTTACTGGTAGACAATCAAAAACCAATTTTAATGGGCTATCTGCGTAAAGCCAAAGTAAGCGGCTATTGCAAAGTTGCAATGAAAGGCTAAAATTCGTGCCCATATACCAGAAAATGCACTTGCAAGAAAAGGATCTTATTACGTTATATCATTGAAAGATGGGGACATCAGAGACATAGAACACATAAGAAATGCTTGATCAAAGAAAACGTAAATATTTGAAACTGAAAATAAGGCAAAAAGTTTGCCGGATGTATAAATGAATGCCGATCGTCAGGAATTTTGGAAAAAGACCAAAAATGAGTACTCAGCAAGGAAATATTGCTGTTTTACAGATGTGTGTTGCGACCGAGTTTCAAGTATTTTATCAAAACTCTTGGTTATAAATATTTTGTATTGTTTCAAAGAGATGATCTCAAAAATGAGGATTTGTATATTTTATTAAAGAAATTTTAAATAGGGTAAAAAAAAAAATTAAAATTAAATAATTTAGGAGGAAAAAGTCGAACCTTGAGGATCACCAATCGAGGAATTGATAGGAGTTGATGAATGGCTGTAGAAATTAATTAATAAGTTAGTTAAAGCTGTTTACAAAAATATGCGCTGTAAGACAAAGGCGTTAACGGCTCTGTGTACCCCATAACAAAATGAAGGGGGAAAAAGAAAATAGAAACCTAGTTGAAGCGACCAGATCACTCATGTATTCAAAGACGTAAAATTTCCACAGAAGTTTGGGCAGGAATTAATTAACACGACAGCATATATAATTAATAGAAAACTGGAAAATCCACAGTTGATGGGGAAAACGCCTTTTGAAATTTGGTATATGATAGAAAGCCCAGAATCAAGCATCTACGTGTAATCGGAACAGCATTCAGTGGGTGGATTCCAGATCAGAAAAGAAGAAAGTTAGACCCAAAAGCAAAATCAGGTGCGTTAATTGGTTATGATGGAGGTGAAAGCTACAGAATATATGTTCATGCACTCATCTTATAATGTAAATGTCGAGATGTAATGAAGTGAAAAGGCTTAAAACAGGAAACATGAATTATCAGAAGCATGAGATAGAAATCAGGAAAAATAAAATAAAAGAAAGACTAGTAGGTTTGGGTGTGCGAAAAAATACAGTTACATCTAATGATATTAGGTTAAACATCAGTCACATACAGAAACAGAATCTTCGACTACAGAGCAGAAACAGTGATCTGATACCAGAAATAGATCTGATACTCAGAAAGGAATCTGCAGTACGAGAAGAGTAGAATCTGATTCAGAAATAGAAGAAGCAGATACGCAAATTATTAAGCACAAAACAGATTTACAGACGACACCATCAGTATAAAACGCCATCAAGGTTTGATGACTACAGTGCTTATCTATTATTAGAAGATATGGAAGAAAGCCGAAAAATTACACAAGAGAAAGCGTAGTGCAGAGTAAGCATAAGAAAAAATTGGGGTTTAATTCAATGAAAAATGAAATGAAATCATTGAAAGAAAATCAAACCTGGTAACTAATTGAATTACCACCAGGAAGGAAACCAATTGAAAAACAAATGGTGATTGTATAAAATAAAATTGAATCCAGATGGACAGTTGACAAACTATAAAGCGAAGATTGAGTCTGCAAAAGGGGCTATATCCAGCAATGAAAGGAATTGGACTATAGCAAGACATTCAGCTCCGGCGTAGCCAAATAAAAGTCACTGTAGAGACTAATAAGGTAGCAACTTTAAAGAGAAATATGTCCTTAATACAATTTGATGTTTCAACAGCATTCCTTTACGTGGAAATTTATCAGAAGAAATATATATGAAACAACCCAAAGCGTTTTGAAGATGGAACAGACAAAGTATGCAATATTAAAACGCAGTTTGTAGGGCTTAAGCACAGCACCAAAGATGGTGGAATGAAAGACTCTGGAAAGACTTTCTTTTCAAAACTGTGAATTTTGGGTTAAAAAAGCACAGCTGGACGCCTTGGTCTCTTAACATAAGAAGCATCAGAATGACATTAAGAATATTCTTGCTTATATGGTGGATGATGGAAATAGTTGCATCACAAGCCGTCAAGCGATTGCCAGAGAAATTTTAGGAAGGAGATTGTAAAGAAGCGAATTCAAAATAACATATAAAGCTGCAACATATTTTTTAGGAATTGAAACTTTGAATCAAGAAATGATGGTTCAAGGAAAATTAGTCTCCCATTTCTATGACTTAAAAGAAAAAAAAGGGGAATACCTAAAAAAAAAAAAGGGGGGGAATTTGGTATGGAAAATTTCAATGCAGTGTCAACACCCATTTTAAAGGATAATGTTACACATGGACATTTGAAGCCAGGGGGAGAGTTTCCCCTTACAGATCAGCAATAGGAGGCTCTTCTATATCTGCAAACAGCAAACAAGGACCAGATATCTTGCGCAGAAGGTGTAGAAAATCCGATCAATTTAGAAGATGTTACAAAAGTTAAAAGAGTGTTCAGATACTTGAAGGCATGGGCACTTTTAGGTATATTTAAAGTGATTCTGAACAAGATCAGTCTGGAAGGCGGTACAGTTGATGGCAGATTCATGGGCTGGGGACTAAGAACAGTCCCATTCAAACAACTGGAATGTTGTTTATATGCTGAGGGCAATTTCGTATGAGCTAAGTCAACACCAAATTTTAGAAGATAGTTCCACAACAGAAGCTGAAATTTATGGCAGCAAGTGAAGCAACAAAGGAAATTGTGTGGCTTCTCAACTATTGGAAGAATTGCAGAAGTTTTGCAAGAAACGCTACTCTTTGGATTGGACAATGAAGCAGCATTCAAACTCGAGTAGAATCCAGGAATTTCGACAACAAGACCAAGCATTTTAAAAGTACGGCAAGGCTGAAATCGTCTGACATAACAATTCAAAATGAGTGAAATAGAAGTAGTTAAGATAAGCAGTGAGAATCAACTTTGCAGATGGACTCACAAAGCCTCTACATCAACCAAGATTCAATGATGCTGAAACGGAAAAATTGGCAATGGACTAACAAACGTTTGCGGAATAAGCCAATAAGGAGAGTGGTTTTGGAATAAAATTGTAAAACCAACAAAATTTTCGATTTTGCATTTTGGAAAATATTTATTTTTAGGCTTCTATTAACTAGTAGAGAGAATTCTGCCAACATGGCCATATTTACTAATGTTATCATAGTCTTGTTTATTGTTTACAGTCGTATAGCAGCTGAATCTTGATGTTATAAACGACGCCCTGGTATATAGGTAGTATTTAGTAAAATATTCCATTATCGTCAATGTGTTTCATATTTCATATGTAGGTGTTACCTGTTAGAATCGATCACTTCAACAATATAATATTATATATATAATATATTTAATTTCATCGGTATACTATGTTACATGGTAATTACATTGAGAAGTACATTTGTGAATTATCATGTGTAATATTAGTATAAATTTTAAAGATATTAGGTATATATATATAGTATATATACTATATATTTATAGTATGTAGTAATATCATATATAGTATATGTCATATATATATATAGTTTATCAGTGGCGGCTTTTGGGGGTAGGTAGAGTAGGCAACGCCTACTAGCCTTAGTGAGCCCAAAGAAATATTAAAAAGTCAGGGCACTATATATAGGTATATATAGCTACTATATATGATAGTATACATATGCACTATACATATAAAAATGGTAATTACATTGAGTAGTACATTTGTGAATTATCATGTGTATATTAGCATAAATTTCGCGCGTTCCGAAAGGCTAGCCTTTTAAGATTGCGCGTCATCAATTTGGTCTACTCGATTCCTTTTTATATTAGCGATCCGCGAGGTGCGTGGCAATTGTGTGTTCTGCTGAGTCAAAAAAATAGTTCCTTACTCTCTAAGGCTAGCAACTTTGGATGTGCCTGACGACTTAGTGAAGCAGTCAATGAATTAGAAAAAATTGAACTTATTAATAAGAGAATAAACAAATTAAAATATTAAAAATAAAATAAAATCATTTTTTTAAAATCGCTTTTAATTAAAAAATTTTTAAGTATCTCTTCGTTTCCTTGACACATTTTTTTTAAAAGAGTTTTTGTATCTTTCGAGTTATTTGTTCATATGCGACATTGTTACGAACATTTTTGAACTGTCAACGTCCGAGTGACAGTTAAGACATCTTTCGAATACATTTACGAGACAAAAGTTAATTAAACTTTCCACTTAATCTCTATGTATGAAAAGCTTTTCATGTATGTATGGTGATATATATACATGTTTTAAAACGTATTTTAAAAAGTTTATTCTGTGTGAATATTTAGTAAAATGTTTATAGTTTGTAAGTTTATGTATGTATGTATGTATGTATGTATGTATGTATGTATGTATGTATGTATGTATGTATGTATGTATGTACTCTTGAATGTGAACAAAAATATTTTTAAAATATATGAATGAATAATTAAATGAAATCATAAGCGAAAAAATTGATGGATGGATGCATGGATGGGAGAAACAAATGATTGAACAGATTGAATAATGGTTGAATGGGTTGATGGGTTGATGGTTGCATTCATAATTAACTTGAGGCATTTAATACACTTTTCACTAGCTTAGTCATTACTGGGTAAAAATAATGAGCCTATGAATGCTAGTTTTCTGATAAATCAAGTAAGGATAACAAATATGAGATGAAAACTTTTTAAATAGAAAATTGAATTAAAATAAATAATAATAAAAAATCAAAAAGTTTATTATTT
>JABUQX010067393.1:35000-55153 GCA_015478945.1 Trachelipus rathkii
TATATTTATATAATTATATATATTATATTAATATATATATTAAATATTATTATTATATATTATGTTATAAATATTTTGCTAATAATAATTATAAATCGCAATTAGATAAGATGTTAATAAAGAATAAGAACATTATAATGGTGGAGGCATAAGAATTATTATTACTTGCTATTACTTCTGGGATATATATTTAGAATCCTAATCACGCATTTTGTTGCTTTTTCAATAGCATTAGAGTCATATCTATCTCTAAACCTTCATAAAAAGTTTGATCAGTAATTCAAGAAGCAGTATATATATGATATAATATATATATATTTATAGATAGTTAGTTTAATTTTAAGCACCAAGTTCCCGTCTAATAGTAGCGTAATAACATCATTACCATTAGGTTGATATTACCTTAGCTCATGTCCTTTCCCATCGTATCTTATAATATTTTTAGACAATTATAATAATATGTAAATATGAATAGAGATAAGGCATATAGTTATTAATTGTCTTTACCTTTACCCTAATATAATTATTATAGGTTCTTTCTGTATTAACATATATATATATATATATTAATATATTTATAATATATAGTATAACCTATTATATATTATATATTATATATATATATAATATTTATTATTATTATATATATAGATTATAGATTATATGTTATATATATATCATATATTAATATTATATTAAATTATTTTATATATATATGATAATAAATATTATTAATTATTATTTAGTTATTAATTTTTTTATTTAAATATTTGTAATTATTAATTTAAATATTTAGATATTATGTGATTAAGGTATATCAGCTAATATTACTCGTTAAATAACGTAGATAATTTTTTCAATATTGCATCCCACAGCCATTGCCCTATTTATAAAAAGGGAGACTTTCTGATTAATTCTAGCGTAAAGGATTTTAAATGGAGGGATCGAACCCTAGGCCCTTAATCGGTAAATTTGTCTATAAATATTTTTTCGAGAGAGCATTTGTATAACTACAAAACACACAAACACACTAAGCACACACACTTAGCACAACCATATTTATAGCAGATAAGGGTAATAATACTCTTCGACTTTAAGAATCACCACAATCTTTATAGATAGATAACTTGTATACTTATTGATGGCTATGATTTAAAGGTAGAGTGTCAATAACTCTTTAGATAGCAGGAATGACATATGATAATTGGTAGATAAATAGAGATATATAAATTCAAATACGGTGGAATTAGTCTCATTGTATTGTTATTACTTTCAGGCATAACGTAAATAACTGATATGCCCTATATATATATATAGGTTAAATGAATGCTTTTGTGATGACGTATTATTTTTATATTTTCAAAATACTCACACTTGGTATAGTGAAGAGAGAAACAGGCTGGACTGGCGACGTACCCTATTTCGATCTTTCCGAAAATAGGAAGATGTTTTAGTGCATTTTGGTTCATTTAGAGAAGGTTTCTCCTTCAGTGCTTTCCTACCGTATAAGATTGATAATCTTAATATGTTACAGTGGTGTATTCCTATATTATATAAATAAAGTGAACAGATATTTGGTAATCGAACGTTTTTATCAGTGTATGAGATTGTATAGTCTCTATCGCATGAGTGACATAAAAATTTTTCACAAATTCAAATTAACATATTAAGAAAACAGAATTACACACCATGACGTATAAATCCTTACTTGATCGTTCTCTTATGCGTTATTAGCAAACCTACTCTCTCTGGATACGAAGACTAAAGGAAACAGCAATTACAACGCATGCGTATCAAATTTGAAACCTAAAAAAATAAACGATAATTGATAATAATAATAATTGAAAACGAATCCAATAAAACTAAAGAGCAAAGACCTCAAATTTTGCAGGTATATACTTGTTTATAATATTATAAACAATAAATATAGAGCAAAAGTATTTATTGAAGTGTGATGCAAGTTGGAAAGTCAAATTATAAGTTGCATGCATAAACCTCACTAAAAATAAACAATAAATTAAAATAAATTGTGTCAAAATTATAAAACAGTTGCACAGCACATCTAATATTATATATTGTTTTATATTGTATTAGATCTGTTGTTTTCACGGTCTGACATATTAGATATATCTTTAGAAAATAAGGTTTCTGCATACTTAAGCGTGAAACTCTTTGGCATTATGACGCATGTAAAATTACTCTCTATGAAACTAGCTGTAGAATTCCTCTCTATGAAAAAAGGTAAATAATAATAATATATAATGTTATAATATCAGATTAATTATGGTATCTGAGTTTAAATATTTTAGGTATATATATATAAGTAATATAATTAATTATATATATATATATATATATTATTAATATATATATATAATATATATTAATTATTATATTTTAATTAATATATAATTAAATATATATATATATAATATTTAATATATTATATATATATTATTAATATTAATATATATATGAGTTTAAAATAATGTAATAAATATATTTCTCATATTTGGAAACTTTTTATACCGAGAATACTTAATTGAAGTTGGCAATATAATAATAAAAACTTTAATTTTTTAATTTTACACAAAAACATTTATACAGGTTAATAAGTGCAGATGATGCATCTATATTACAGATAATACCATAATATGACTTATTTACGCTACCTATATAATTAGTGATTAATACTCTATAACATAAGGGAACATTAGTAATATTATTATTTTTATATATCGTTATATTAATATATATATATTATATATAAGGTAACTAAATTATAAAATTATTTATAAAATTAAAATAAAGTACAAATATATAATTAATTAGTGATATTTTGGGACTATCTCTGAGTTGGTTTGTTGGAACTAGTCAATTAGGGTGATTCCTTTCTTCGTTGGTGAGGATTCATTAGAATATTCAACTAACGGGCATGACATGATTATAAGCGCAAGCTTAATTAAATTATATACGAATATTATATTTGTGTAAAAAGGTATTATATTTGGGTCAATTTATAAGTTACTCCTATTTGATTAATTCTATGTTGAAATAATAATTATCTTAATGAATTATTATTAATACGTAACACTGATATATATGAATATCCAATAATAATTTATTCACCCATTCTTCTGCTATCAGTTTTTCGGTTTGTCAATACTTAATAGTAGGATAGCCTCATTTTTATTTAATATGTAATTTTTATGTAATTGTTATTATACTTTGAACGATGAATTATGTTATTTAAAGAACTTCGTTTTTACTATATCCCTTATAAATTATTATAAAATCTTGTGAAGTTTTAATTGTTTAGATTTAATTATTAATCTACCTTTAGTATAGTGATATAAATAGGATCAGTTGTTTCGCCAATTATAGATGCTAGAGCATTGATGCCATTGCAATTTTTATATATATAATTACATCGGGTCAGATGATTAGTTGATTTAGGGTATATATAATATAATTAATATTACTTTTATTAGAGTAGTATTAATTATATAGGCTATTGTTATTTTTGTGTAAAACATAAATATTTATATTTTAATGAATATATTTTTTTTTAATATTGAAAATTTTAAAATTATTATGAGATATAGAAATTCTTTTGTAAATAAAATTATTTTTGTAAAGAAAAATTCTAAAGATTCTATTTTTAATATAAATAATAATAATAAATTTAATCATTTATTTAATGTGATAGGCTAAATTAATAACATAAGGAGGGTAATTTTAATTATTATAAATAAACCTTAGAGTGAATAGGTAATATTTTAAGTTTCTGAGTGTTATAATGTATTGTGTTATTTAGAGGGCTGGAGCGGAGGGGTAGCTGATTTTTTACTATCCGCGGGATGCGGAAGCGGATGCGGATTAGGGTAAAATCCCACTATGGGACCCAGATCAGCTCTGAAAGGACTTGAGCGTGGGAGATAAAGAGAGGAATAGAGCTGGAATTTAGGCAAGGGGTTTGGTGTTGAAAGAAGATGTGTAGAAAATTAATGTTAATGGTAGAGAGAAGTTTTAGTTTGGCTCTTTATAGAGATCAGTTAGAGGCCACTCAAAAGGGGTAAAAGTGTGGATGATGTTTTTTACCAATGAAAAAACTAATAAATTTATATGTGATCGACTATAAATAATAAGTAGGATATATATATATATTATAGATAAAAATTAATTGAGTGAAAGCTCATTGAGTTAAAGAGATAGATATATATAAGGTATAATTGGATAATTATTAATAACTGTATAAATTGTACTAATGTAATTATTGATATAGTGTGTTTTTCGGTAATTTACTGAACAAAAAATATCATCTGCATACCTAAGCCATGTAGAGTTAAGAAGGTGCGATTGATCTTTTATGATAATATAATTTCTATTAATATTCCATAAGATATTACTAAATAGTTAGGGGAAAGAGGATATATTGATCTATCCATCCATTATATATTGTATACATAAGAGAGCCACTTGGGTTTCGTAGCCAGGGGGGGGGGCAGGGTGGGCACTGCCCCCCCTAATTCTTGGCGAAAAAAAAATTATTAACCTTATATATTTTTCCAGACGACGTTTTTAAGGGTTTATAGAAGAAAAACTGAAAAAAAATATTATATCATCGATAGATAATGAAGTAGTAATTTACCATAGATGTTAGTCAACGTACTTGAACACTGGATATTACCTCTATGTTGAATCTTCTTTTTTGGCCAACCATACTCATTCTAAACCCTGTCTCGCTTCTATACAGCCTCCACCCAATTTTATGGCGTTAAGATCAGGATACTAGACTCATATTATAAATGCTGTTGAAATGTCTAATTAATTTTTCTACATGTCTGTGCTATATATCGCACAATAAAATATCATACTACAGCATGTAAGATTGAAATTGTAGTACTGTCCTCTTCAGGAATGAGCATGGCGCTATCATTGTCTGTCTTAAGCCTGTAAAGATGGTTAAGTTTTTGAACCACTAGTGACAAAGAACTGACCGTGGGAAAGTAGGTTACCTTGTTATGTTGAATATTGTATCGTGTGCGCAGCAAGAACACTTCACTCACACATAGAAACGATCCATTTGCATAGAGAGACTAATATAATAAGGTGAATGATACATTTAAGCAATAATGTTTCTCGTGTCCAAGAACCATAAAAGGAACCTATTTGGTGGACTGCCTCTCAGAGACCTCCTTTTTCAATGGACTCTTATTCCTTTCTATACTTTGGGGAGGCAAGACTTTCTTCGTTGGTCTACATTCTCTTCAAAGATTGTACATTTGGAGAAGATTAGAGATCATTTCGTAATGCTGAACTTGACAGCTCGCTGAAGGTACTTTATTTTCATCGTTCTTTTGGCAATAGAGAGTCTCCGCAATATGAAAAGAACGAAGTCAAACTGTGGAGTTCTTCAAGCGACAGTTGAAGCAATGGCTCCGATGATTCTCGCGATGACTTGCTCGAGATCTAGTGTTATAGTCTGGTTTATGTTGCTTATATATATCTGATAAGCTTAGAGCTGAGTGATTTTAGTCTGCTGCCTTTAGCAGGTCATTTTATGCATGCGACATCTTCTATAATATCATATTTTTGAATTCTTAACACTCTACTGTGGGACAACGCATCAACACGTGGCGCGGTTCAATATTGAGTACAAGAGGAGACATTTACGTGTTTTCTGTATCATTAGTAATTTCAAGGATAAATAAGTTAGGCCTATTTGGTACATGCAATTTTACGAGTTCTTCTGACGTGTCTCTGTGAAATTTGTAGAAATCTCTTGTTATTCGAGAAAGTTACTTTTCTGGCCGTGCTTGAATGGTGCATATGGACTTGGAGTGTCACTTCTCGCATCTCGGATATAGACCAAGATACGTATTGCTTTTGATTTTTTAGTTTTTTTTTATAAAAAGGTTTGAAGCGTAGTCTATAGCGTAAAATTGGATCAGGGTATACGACAGGTATACTAGTACTCAAGCTAATTGGTACCAGAGAGTATAGAAAACATTTAGAACTGTAATCCCAAACAGGATTTGCAAGGTAGTTTTCCCTGGGAAAACTGGAAAAAGGAAAAAATATGAAATAATAAAGATTAAATTTATACACTTGTGTAAAGCCATTACGAATTATTTAATTTGGTCTCTAATTATTAATGATTATCCAATCATCCCTTCAGGCATGATTTGATTTGTTTTCGGAACTGATCTTACAATAAAGATCAAACCATAGTGTATTAATATACACTCTCATATACTCACTATAAAATAGAATATATACTATGTCTCATCCATCTCAAAACATCAACACCACTGACTATGGACTCAAAATACTTATAGTATTTCTATTTTCCATACAAATATGATAAAAAATGTTGAAGGCAACAATCAAACAAGAAAAATTCAAGCTTTTTATACTATTATATTCTGTTCGTAGTATACAGGACCCTATTTTTTTTATTATTCCTACTTCTCCGTTAAATAACAAAATATTAAGTATAAATTCGCTCTAAGTGTAGGTGCGACTCATACACTGTTATTTCATAACTCTACATAGAAATATAGAGATAATAACTCCTATCATATAAGGCTCATCCAGGCTCTCACGCATACATGAATTCATGTCGATACTCGCAAGAAGTTTTGAATGGTGCGGATGTCGAGTGGAAAAAAATGGACACGCAAAGTGTGCTCTCAATACACCTGCGTTGCATCAAATAATTTGACACTGCATTTTGTTTCTCTAATACTGAGCCTATATGATTTATTACTGTTTCTTTAAGTTTACTATTAAGTATAGATAACTTTACACCACCTAGAAAAGTGTACTAATTTACTCAAACAAATATACATAAAGCAAAATCTACTGCTTTATTGAAAACTATATATCTGTATATATATCTGTGAATATTATGTGAAAGTGCTCTATGTATTAATGTTGGCTCTAATTAATCTTTTAGACTTAATCTTTATAAATTGGCAAGGCACTATTAATATTGAGCAAAACTATAGCATATTTTATTCTTATTTTCGTTTATGATCATGACCTTTTCTTTGTGATTACTCTGGTGGTATGCTCTCGCGCGCAATACTTAAAGATAAAAATTTGTTTGTGTTTAGCATAGTAGAGATGTAAGTAAGAGACTCGCTTATTCTTCAGGAAAAGCCATATTTTGTTCTTCTTAAATAGTAGTACACAACATGAAAAGCACAAACTTTGCTAATGTTTTTGAATTTTTCAGATACATTTATAATTTTAAAATAAATTCATATATAGACAAAACATAAAAAATTACAAAGTTATTGGTATATATATTTTTTTGAGGCTTCACATTTTAAGTGATAGTCTTTGTTAGTCATAAAAATTGGTGAAGTAAGTAACAAATTAATGGGCGAATTATTATATTATGTTAGTAAAAATTGTTTGTGTAGAAGTATGCTACTAGAGAAACATATGACTGAAGTTATTAAAGAAGCCAACCCTCGGTTTTTATGATCAGAGGTGAAATCAAAATAAACGGCTGCATATATACATCTGCAGAGAGTGTGTGTGTACATTTCTGTGTAGTATCTCACAGTCTTATCAGAGAGGACGGTGAGTTGTGCAAGATCTCGTGTTCGAGCCCCCCCATTCTGCCAGTAAGGTAGAAGAGCACGTTCGCCGGCTGTCAGTGAATAAACGCGCAGCTTCCGGCCTCGCAAACTTAACACAGGTGAGAGCGAGCTCATATAAGAGAAACTCTAGTAATGTATAATTTCTTACTGTTATGAGGGTTATTTTACCATAAAATGATTTAGGTGAAAGTGGACAAGCCATTTAGCGGTAGGTAAATTAATTCTGGTGAGAAGATACGCCGAAGCCAATAACCAACCAACTATACACTCAGTTCTTCTCATCGAATTTCTCATTTATATAGGGCGCTCATGTATTAATTTTATTTACTCGCCCTCTGACACAAAAGAGGTCTCTTTTAATTACATATTGTTTAGTTAGACTTGTGTTATTTTATTTATATTTATTATAACTATTCGAAGTAAATACTTTTTTATAACCTTATTGATATAACCCATAAGTCAAATCTTCGTACACACACACATACACCACACATTATATAATTTATTATTAATATTATTATATTAATATTAAATTAATATATATAGTATATATATTATATATATATATATATAATATATAATTATATATATATATATATATTATATATATATATAGTATTATATTATATATATTAATTAATTATATTTATTATCAATCTCATATAATACTTTGGTCGTCTACCCCTCACCCCCTTAAATTGTAGCTGTTACCTATGCATCACAGGAATACCTAGCTTTATAATTACCATTAAAAAAAATATCAGGTTTTACGAAATGTTTGCTTAATGTTTACTAATTATTATATATAGTTATATATATATTATATATATATATATATAATTATAGTATATATATTATTAATATATTTTATATATATATTAATATATATATTATTATTATTGATAATTTAAGTTATATATATATATATTAATATATATATTATTATTATATATATTTATATTTATATATATATATTAATTATATATAATATTAATATTTTATATATTAATATATATATATTTATAATATATAATATATATATATATTATATATATAAATATATATATATTTAATATATATTATTATATATATATTATTTATATATATATATATATATATTATTATATTTATTATTAATATTTTATTAAATAAATAATTTTAATAAATTAAAATATATTATTTTATATATCTTTATAATTTTTGATATATATATATTATTATTTAAAATATAAAGGCTAAAATAAATTTATATGTATATAACCTAAATATATATATTTAAATTGCAATATAATATTCAGGCTTGCGTTCAAGTACAAGTACTTGTACTTGTACCTTAAGTTGATTTTATTAGACTTATTATTTGGGTAAGGTTAGATTTCACATGTTTAGTCACTAATTAATAGTATCTTTGGTTATGCTGTTACTTAAAAACGAGATGATAGCTCTCGCTACCTAATATTGGTGGTTACTCTATTGGTGCTTGTCAAAACATATTGATACTCCTTCCAGGTACATTAGATGTCTTTTGTTGTATTTTAGCATTATAAAACCTAGTCTATATATGGCATTTGTGGACTTAGACCATGAATATTTTTTAGTCTCTCTCATAACAATCAAGTATATTCACTCACGTATCTCGAATATTATAATGTGAAATTATAGGCAATAATAAAATAGAAATAATAGATTCTTGAATCAGAAATAATAATTCCTATTCCCACTCCTTTATAACCTTTCTTCCCAATACCAGGCGTTTTAAATAATTTCAATTATATATATTAATATATAATATATATATTATATATATATATATTAATATTATATATATATATTAATATAATATAATATATATATATATATATATATATATATATTATATATATATTAATATATAATTATTTATATTATTATTATTATATATATATTATTAATTATATATAATTATATATTATATATATATAATATAATAATTATATATATAATATAATATATAAATTATATATATATATATTAATATTAATTTTATATATATTTAATAGTATTATATATTATATATATTTATAATATATTATAATAATATATATTATATATAGTACTTATATATTTATTATATTATAAATATATTAATATATATATATATTAATTAATTAATAATTTATATATTATTATATATATATATATATATATTATTTAATTATATTATTATTTAATATATATTAATATATAATATATATATTAATATATATAATATTCATTCTGTCAATTCATTTCTAAGTGCAACTTTCATATCAACCACTTTTTTCCCCTTCATAAGAACTATGGGGGTTTATTAAATGTGCGTTAACACGCCACCGATAATATAAAGCAGTAATATTAAGTTTAAGTAGTAAAGAATATTATGACTAACAAGATTATAAAAAAGAAATAGTCCACATAGCCTTACTCCTTCCACCTTTATTTAATACCTATAATTAGATGGGAACTCGCCGCTTCAAGTCAGAAAATCCACCCAGAGCTCACGGAGAACCGCGTCGGACCTCCTCACTATGGCATCTCGAAAATGTGTGGGTTCATCCCTTATGCGCTCAGGTGGGCCACAATATTACTATATACATTTTTTAGTCATAATGACTTTCAAAGATTTTCATTCATTAATTTAATTGTCACACTTTATTCTCGCCCTCCAATAACTCTACATTATCTCTCAGCTCCTCCAGTACTTTCTTTTGCTGACTCTCAATCTCACACTTTGTTTTACTTCTAGGTCTCTCACTGGCCCAGTCCGATTCTCAACACACTCGTCACATTCATTTACATTTCCGCTTAACCAACGACTAATCAATCCTTCTATACTCCGTGTTCCAAGCGACTGCACTTAAAACCATCTCAGATACGACCTATCATAAGATTGTGTTATACTCGCTGTATAACTCGACTTATTCTCTCTTGAACTACAACCGTACAAAACTACATGCCTTTATCAATTACACTCTCGTCATCTACATATCCCTCGATATAAATTTCCTCGTTTACACTCGATGCACTAAAAATATATCGCCGCCCGCCATATATGAGACGCTGTATACAATCCCGCGACAATCAAATTCTCTGTAGTGCATATATCACAAGATATCATATTTAACCTCGTTTATTATTTCTCATGTTACAATTTAGATAAATTCA
The DNA here is from genome assembly GCA_015478945.1 of Trachelipus rathkii. Taxonomy (NCBI): domain Eukaryota; kingdom Metazoa; phylum Arthropoda; class Malacostraca; order Isopoda; family Trachelipodidae; genus Trachelipus; species Trachelipus rathkii. The sequence goes on from JABUQX010067393.1 coordinate 45,800, forward strand.
ACTAAAATAGTTACATTATTACCAAAAAAAAGCGTAACAGACGATCTCTCTTCGGTGAGAGACTCTTTAGCGGCAACTTGCGATAAGAGAACTTAGATACTATCATTTTATCAAATCTCTCTCTACTCTAGTGATATATAATTATTGCTTTACCGATTGCCTCACTTTCCTATGACATTCAATTCTATACCTCTCATGCCTCTTACTATTCCTTACTCCGCGCTACCACAGATCGAGTTACCTTTTATTCGGGGTCCAAATCGTTTGTTATAACTTGAACTCTTCTATATAATCTATCTAAAACTAACAAACTTCTTTGAGCTATCTTTTTATTACAGCTCAAATGTTGTCATTCTCTTTATTCTCGCCTCCTACTTCGACACCTATAGTGACTTGTCTCGATTGCCTCTAATTTCATATTAATCCAATAGATAAATTATTCTTTTTCCTCTACATTATATATCTTGATCGTTACTTTAGCATCTCATAATACCCGATCCTCGTCTTAAATATAACACAGACCCACTCTCTACGTTAATCTAGCCAAAAAGGTCTCTTGAAATTAACACAATCACCTCTCTGCACATACATTGTCTCATTTCAACAGATATTCACCTGTCACATAAAACTCTCTACAATATAATTAAATATATAGAATATACTATAGGGTTCTCACCCTCTATAGTGCTATGCATTTTGTATTTTCTTTTTATGTAACAAATTTTGTAACAGTTTATTCCGAGGTTAACTTAATATTAGTATATTAATTTGTGCTTGTTATTTTAATTCAAACATTTGATTGTTATTGAAGTAGTTATTTTTTAGTGCCTCAGTTTTACTGGTTTCCAAAAAATATATATATATAATAATTTGATATTTATGTGTTTATTATATATATATATATATATATAATATAATATATTTAATATATATATATTATATTGTATAATATATATATATATATATATATTTAATATATTATAATATATATATATATTATATATACATATAATAGAAATAATATATATATATATATATAAGTTAATATTAATATAATAGTATATATATAGTATATATATATATATATATGTTATATGTATATATATATATATATATATATATATAATGTATAATATATATAATTATATATATATATTAATATATTAATATATATTATTATATATATTATAAATATATACTATATATATAATAATTTATATATATATATATTATATATTATATTATATAGGTATTATATATTATATATTATATATTAATTATATATATATATTTAATATATATATATTAATTATATATTAAATTATAATAGGTGTAAATGTATATAGTGATATTTGATTGTGGTATTTGGAAGTTGTGATCAATTATACAATATATGCGTTTTATATGGAGGATATATAGTTATTCCTCGAGAGATTATTATGAGAATGGAGGATGATAAGTCTATATATTAGTATTATACCCTTTATACCCTCCCCATTATTTATAAGTAGGTGTATAATAGCTATTTTAGGTTAATAGCGATAACTTGTAGTATATTATTATATATTAGTAATATATTATTAGTTATTTTGATTTATATTTATTAATAGGATAAGTATTATATACTGGTATTTTATTTGGTCTCAGAAAGAGTTGTACGATACGTAAATTTGAACTGTAAGAAATCTTGAATTTGAGTAAAGTAACAAGGTTGGTGACGTTTGATAAGATGGTAGAGGATGTTGGATCAAATCTTTACATTATATAAAATACTAAATATAAATAATGATCCTATCAGTAAGTGGAAATTAGGGAAGAGAAGAATATAAAATTTTAGTATATTATCAAAGTTTGTTGAAAAAGAAGTAGAACAGGTGATAGTTATATTAAATAGGATTAATATGGAACCTCTATGGAAAGATGTTTATGATGAATACTCCTAGGTTAGTTGCGTGTGTAAGCTTCTTGAATTAGGATAATTCAAAAGTATGGTTACTGACAATATGTGAAGCGTGTGTTATATATATAAATAGAGTATCGTAAAGTATAAATATGGTTTAATAAATTAATATAGTAGTCTAAGTAATATATGAGTCTCATGAGTAATTGTAGGATATGTACTTCATTGGTACTCGATCCTCAAATCTGTTATATAATGGTGATGTGAATAAGGTTATGTAATATTAAAGAATTATGAGAGGATATTATAGGTGTAACATAGAGTGCTAGTGTGTTTTTTAGAATGATGGGAGAATGGAGATAGTGGATGGTTCCCTACCTATATTATATGTGGTTAATTGTAATTTGGTTATTTGTTGTGGCTCGTGAATTACTGAATAGATAGGTTTTAGATAGTAGTGTAATTAAGAGTAAGTGAGAAGATTTGCTAGAGGTATATATTATTATAACTATTATATATTGATGTAAATTGGAGGTGAGTTGAAAGTAAAATATGTTATTATAAGTGAAGTAATAAATATATAAAGGGGGTTTTTTATGGTTGTGAGCTCGGGACAGTCCTGCTTAGATCTGAAGTTTATATGTTAGTTAGGATGGTTAGGAGCAGCATAGGGAATACAAGTATCTGTGTAAGTTTAAATATTAGAGATATATTTTCTCTCGATGGTAAGGATTAAGGGGACAGATATAATGCAGTATATAGTATGTTAGTTAAAAAAAATGATATGTCATTATGGTAATGACAGGTAATAAGGTTGGTCATGGTATGCCTAATTAATAGTTGTATATTATAGTAATGTAAAGGGACGAATAGTCTTGTGATAGTGCGTTATGAAGGCTTTCCATTGAGGCTGTTATGTTATTAGTTATTCTCGTGTTATTATATAGTTTTGCGGTATAGTAGTCCTCTTCGCAGAAGCTTATTGGTCTGCGCTTTTATGAAAAAAATGATTATTATTTCTTATAAGTATATCCGAAACTAGTGTTTTGTTCAGAATGGACATCTTTTATGGGTGTTATATGATACTAACAATGAATTTTAAGTGGCTGAGCTGAGCACTAGAAATTCGTTGATAGAGTAAATATATTGATATTGAATAAATTGTGAATATAATGAACTATGAAAGTACGATATTGTGTGTGTCGCGATGTGAAAGAAATGATACACGAATGAGAATAAGGATTTTTCGCAGGGTATGCTGGAAGATTAGGCATGGAATGAGTTTCATTTTTGTGGAAAGGCCCTACTTGTTAAATTACCACTAAAAATAGAATAATGACATATGTTGGGTTTAGTTAAATAGGCGATGCTATAAGTAGGGCGGAGATATGTTGTTGGAGAAATTCATTCTGGCCCAGGGTCCTCGCGGATGATTTACAACGAAAGAAAATTATAGCAAGCTGGATTAGAAGATACAAGTATAAATAACTGAGTAGATGTGTAGAGATGGAGAGTAATAGATAAATGTGAGTTAGGTACTAGTAATAGTAGTCTCTTATATATAGATGAATATAAAGTAAGGTTATGAATAGGAGTAAAAATATTAAGTGACGGTGATAGGTTTGTGAGTGGGTTAATGGTTGTAGGCCCACTATGTAGGCCAAAGGTGTAGTATAGTGAAATGAATCCTTAACATTGACGATTATTTATTATGGTATCATAGTGGGGTGTCTCTCCCGTCGCTTATAGAGTCCCTTTTAGAAGTCAGGTGGATTTTTACTGATCAACGATCATTCTTACTAATTTAGTGCGTACAGAGGGGGCGTGTAAAGGTGCTGGACTTTATCTTTATTCGATTCTATTGTATATATATTATATTCTCATTTACTACTATGCTTTTTCTTTCGATGCATTATAATGTACTCAGCAACTCACTTATACCTTATCTCCTAGTCTTTTGGACAAAAAGGTAGATGAAAGACCAAGAAGATATATATATATATAATTATAATTAATATATATATAATAAATTATAATATTATATATATATATATATATATATATATAATATTAAGTATTATTATATATAATATATAAATTAAATATATTAATATATATTAATATATTATAATATATATTTATATATATATAAAATATATATTATATGTATATATATTATATTATTATATATATATTAATAGTATATTTTATATTAATATATATATACTATTATATAATTATTAATATATATATATATTATATATTATATATATAATATATATATATATATATATATATATATATATTATATATATATATATATATATATTATATATATATATTTAATTATTATATATATATATATTAGCATTTATCAACAATAATAGTACTTATGCACTATTGATTATCTATATGTACATTGTACTTTATGTATCTATGTTACTTGACTTATGTACTTTTTACTTTATATATGCGCAATACATATATTATGTTATAAAAGCATCGTCAGAGGTTTTATTAATATATCTCAAATTTTTTCTTTTTTTTTACATTTTCCAGTACTCTAAATATTTATTTTACCAGGATTCCATAAAATGTATTCCTTTTCGCTGTAGCTTATTTAGGTTTTTAAGATTTTTTTTTTTTTTTTTTTTTTTTTTTACATTTTTCTCGGTAAAATTTTGCCAGTATAATAACACATTAACTTTGAAAAATATGTTATGTTTATCTTTCAAAATTACCCTTGTTATATTTAGAAAATCACATGTGAAATAAATTGATATTTTTGCTCTTTAGGGTTTATCAATGAAAACTAATATAATGCCTATATTATATATTATATATATATATATATATATTAATTATATATATTCATTACTTTCCTTTTAAAATAATCAAAATTTTCAACAATAAAGTTAAATATCTTAATATTTAATATATATATAATATATTATAATATATATTTTTTATATATATATATAATATATTAATACATAATTATATTAATCATATATATTTTATATATATTAATATATAATATAAATACATATATATATATATATATATAATAATATATTAATATATATATTATTTATTATATATAATATATATATATATTATATATTATATATATATATTATATATATATTATATATATTAATATATTATTAATATATATATAATTATGTGATTATAATTATTTATACATTATTATATTAAAATATATATTATTTATATATATATATTTAATATATCTTATTATTTATCTCAGACATAATATTATTATATATTATTGATTATATTTATATAATCATATATAATATACTATTATATAATATTAGATTTCGCATTTCATGCTTTAAATTAAAGTAGAAATGCCATTCTGTATTATGTGAATAAGATCAAAAAATTTAATCAGAATATAAAATTAAATTATATATTTCATTTTAACTATCGTTTTTACTGACTGTGATCCTATTCTACAAATTTTTTGCATCTTTTTGTTTAATGTATTACTTAATTTGCGACCTTATTTATTTTATATACTTGACCATGTTTAACTGTCCAGCATTTATAGTTTGTAGTTGTAGTTATTTACAAACAATAGTGTATAAATATATTTTTTTTTAGAGATAAAAAATTTTAATATAACTTTGTTATAGTCATAACATTTATTATTATTATTATAGTTAATTTTTTTTTATATGTAGGTTGATTAATTATAACGGATTATGAATGGAAAATGTTTGTTTTTCGGAAATATAGGCTAACTTTTTGTGCTCGGCCTGCAAGGTTAAGCAATTTGTTGATTAGACCAGAGAGTTTCATGCAGATAGCTACCAGTATATATTGAATGCATATTTTATTAAACTCTATTAATGGTATATTTGATTTATGTTCTATGGATGAAATAAAATATATATATGATAAATATAATAATAAGGGTCATGTTTAATATATTCATTTATTTGATAAAATACTTATATTTTTTTAAAGAAATTGAAGTGAATGAGGGTTACAAGTAAAGTGAACTCAATAAGTTTATTATATTGCTTACTTATTTACTGTTTTTCGAACAAAATATTATTTTTCAATGACATAAATGTATACTTAATGAGATACTTATTTAAGCTTATAATTATATCTAGATATTGTTAGGCTTTCTGCTCAATACTGGTGTAAAATATTTGTCATATAAATGACTCAAATATAATATCGTATAAATAAATATTAATTTTAGTATTATTTTTCAAAAGTAAATATATTATCAAGATAATGATTATTATGATAATATAATAATCTATTTTATATATATTATAAGACCATAAAAGATTATTGTATTTTAGAATAGTTATTTTAATCATTTTATATTTTATTTTTTACTTTTAAGTAACATTTAAATGTGTTTTAACAATAATTATGTTTTTGGGGAATCGGTATATATACTGATTAAAAAATTAAATATATATATAATAAAACTTAAAATTAGTAATTTAACCTTACTTAACTACATTTTTTCCGTGTTTTTTTAGATAGAAATATTTATAAAATATTTTTTATTACGAACTTTTGATAATACATGGCATTCTTTCGGACTTATAATTTCATTGTTAGGTTTTCAAAACAAGCAATATGTTTAAGAAATAAATTAAATATTCACTTAGGACTGTGAGGTGAGTTAAAATCATATAACAGTAGTTTATATAATATATATATTTAATATTATATATATATATATATATATATTATTAATATATATATATTATATATATATTTAATATATATATATATATTATATATATTTATATATATATATATATATATATATTATTAATATATAATATTTATATAAATTAATATATATATTATTTTAATATAAAAAAATACCATTATATTATATAATATATTTAATATTTTTAATTATATTATTTTTATATAATATATTTATTAATATATATATTTATATATATATATATTGATATATATATATATATATATATATATATATATTATTAATTATTTATATATATATATATATATATATTTAATATATATTAATTATATATATATATATATTAATATTATATTATATATTATATTAATTATATATATATATATTAATATATAGATATTATATATATATTTAACAGGTTTTATTTCATTTTAAATGAAAATTTGAGGTATGAATATAAGTAAGCAAATGAAAGTTATAAATGTAATAAAAATGTCTTATTAACCCTGCTATTTCAAGTAGTATCAACTCACTTACTTCGTATAATAGTTGCTCCTTGAAGGATGGTAGCATTGTTCTGGTGTCAAATATTATTTTTTCTATAACTCGTATGACTAACTTATACCTTTAATTTAAACCGATTTAACATTTTGGTGATTTAAATGTGCAGGGTTGTGATATGAATGCATGTGTTGGTGTGATAATGGATATGTTCCTCGGACCATAAGTTTTAATGCATAATAAAAATAATTTAAAATCTAAATGTAAATTTATTTATAAATAAATACACATTCTACATTTTTTTCTTAAGTTTTAAAGGATAAATATCAATTTAATTGAAAAACATTCAAGAGATTTATTCATTATCATATAAATTAAAGTTTAGAGAATATAATAATCTATTTTTTATATTTTTAATTTTTTATACAAATAAATAACAAAATAAATGAGGTAGAATCATCGATATTTTTCATCCACTATTCGCCATATTAGGACTTCTTAAATGTCTTCTCACTAATATGAAATACTAAGGATTTGAATCGGAATGTGTGGTGCTCGTGTGAATTGTTTTGTGATTTATTCATTTTAGGGTAATATAAGATTGGTGGTCCAAATAAATAAAAATGGAAGGAATATTTCTCCATACATATTGGATAGTTAGTTAAGAGCCGCAATTGAGATCGAACTGGTTGTAGTGGAGATAATTTAATGAAATGTTGCCTCTCGTTTAGAGTATGAATAAGGTTTGGGCATTTTGCTTATGAATGTTTTAGTATTGTGTATTATATTATATATATATATATATGCATCATTAATTGAATCATAAGATGGTGAAATATTACATTAGATATAATAGTTAGGTAACTGTGAAGCAATGTTATCTTCTAAATTGATAGTATTTACCTTAGTAAATATTAAATTGGCTCAAAATTAATTTTAAATTATAAAATCAAAGATAGATTTAATACAATTCGTTTATTAAAATATAAAATAAAAGGATAAGAAATGATTACATTTTAATTATAATTGAAATTTATCATATTTGCATACATTTCTCTTGATATCGTGTAATCTTACTTGAGAATTTTGGTGTATACTACATTAGTGCATATGCCTCGCCATTTCAAACCATCTTTCTCTCAACTTTCTAATTTACTTACTGAAATTTTGCAGGTGTGCCAATTGAGACTTATATGATTTTATTAGATGGTCTACTTTCAGCTTACACATCTGATTTCGCTAGTAAAGATTACTCTAATTCCTCTGGTTTTTGGTTTCGCGTGAGTATTCTCTTTTGCTTTGTGAACTTCTTACAAGATTACTCATATTTCTGTGTGTGTTTTTTCGGCATATCGCTAAGTTCTTAATTCTACTCTATTTATGTTTGCGTTATGTTATTTTTTGTGATCATCTCGTTTTACAACATCGTTCCTTTATCAGCTTTATATGCCTATATAGATATATCTTCGCATTTTCGCTCTCGTTTTCATTGGCTCTCCCAAGTAGTGCAAATCCTATACTAAACCTATATACAACAGAATCGTGATCCCTTTCTCCGTCTTTTCATGTTGGCGTATAGCGATATGATTCTCTCTCATAATTGATTAAATGATATTGCCAAATGACGCCACCCCAATAGAGTAGCTTGCATGTGCTCGTCTACAGTTTTACGCTCGTTAGTCATACAGAGTTCTTCTTAGTGCACGCGCAATGTTAACTTTAGAAGACATTTCTCATAATAGAATATCATATCTGCATAAAACGTCTTACCTCATTATCTACAGATATGAAGACCTCGTTTAACAGTACTTCTTGAAATGAGAGGCTATATTCTAATTTCAAATCGGAGATTATTCTAAGCCAAAAATTGAAACACTCCTCTCCTACATTGTACTTATAGCTCACTATAAAAGGTATTTATAAGAATTTGTATTACCACAGTATTACCTATAATAATATTTTATCCTCTATATATAGGTTGGAATATAATTAGATATGTTCGGAGGGTAAGCATACATTTGGTTAAGTGTTATGGGATGTGATGTGAGTTATAGTGCACTATATATTTAGAGGTATATTAGAACACTGTAGTGTTTTGTATGAATAGGTATATATAGACCAAGGTTGGTTATATGCTTAAAGTCGATAGTAGACAAACTTTGAAGGTTTGGAAGAGGGACACAATAGATTAGGTATATTAATCTCTAGATCTCTCTCTCTT
>JABUQX010067394.1:0-22500 GCA_015478945.1 Trachelipus rathkii
ATAGCGAGTCGTCTGTTTCACTATTGTTTGTTGTGGAGTATTGATGCGCTCACCGACGTTTCGAATAAGTTTGGTGATATTCCAACCTTTTTTTTCTTCTTTCAGTTTCTGTTCTGTGTTTGTTCGGTAATTCTGGAAAGCTGTGTGTTTCCATCGTGCGGTGCATCCATGGAGTCGGTCCTGCTGCTTGATTTTCTTGTGCATAACTGATTATTCTCTTACCCTCAGTGATCTTTATCATTTCTAATGCATGTGGGGCACGTATGATATCAAATAAGTCTTTTAGTTTTTTATTAAATTTGTTTCTCTCTTCCTGAATAATTTACTCCTTTCTGTCTACTCTTGGACCCAATTGTTTTAAGTTTGCATACAGATTTTCAGCTTTTTTTTCGCAGTTTAAATGATCCTGATAAGGGAACTACGCATTCTTCCAAAATACAATACACTCATCTATCAACAAGCGTGAACTTGCAATTGCAAAAGGTAGCGTTTAACTAATCCATATTATAAAAAGGAAAAAATCTTTTTCTCCTTGACATTTTTTTAACAACTTTTACAAACGTCTAATAGGATGGTAACTGGAAAACAAATACATAAATATAACTCTGAAATATAGTAGAAATCAACAAAGAAATATAAATACAACTTGGCTACACCACAGATTTCAAATATAACTGAAAAGATATATTTAAAAGGTTCCACATAACACCAATCCCACCAATTTTTCAAACAATTAGATAGCTTGGATGGACAAATCAAACAAACCCTACAGATTGGCTGAAGGCCTTTAACGCTCTTGTCAGTAATAATATTCATCTTATTTTAATTTATTAAAATGATTATTAAACATTATTATAATTAAAATAGTCAATAATCCTGATCCTCTTTCAAAGAAGCATCAGAAGAGAACAGCACAACATATGGTTACATACATTCTTTGTAAATACTCAAGGTATTATAGCTGCCGATCTATGTTTTCCTGTCCATACGCTCTAGAAAGTAATTATTTATTTTTACGATAATCTTATTGAAGATAATATAGCTACAAAAATTTAAAGGACTGATTATGTTTCGTAAATGAAAACAAATTTGCCAACAAAAACTCAATTTTGATTTAAAAAAACGTCTCCTAAAAATGACTAAAATTTGACCTTGATGGTAATCCACTTAGCCTTGATTCGATTGACATCAAATTTCTAGACTAACTTTTCATGTACGGTTAAAATTTTAATGGTAAATATTTTGAAATTCCAAAAAATTACTTTTTAACCATAAATAAGGACCACCTTAATATAGTATAATATATATATATATATAATATATATAATATTATAAATATAATATATATATATATATATAAGTATATATATATAATTATATAGTATATATATTATATATATATATATATATATATATATGTATATATATATATATATAGTATATATAGTAGTTATATATATATAATATATATATATATCTATATATATCATATATATATAATATATATATATATAATTATATATATATATAATATAAGCTGAAAATGCAATACCCTGCAATCAAATTTGTATTTGTAAATACCCCCTAATGTGTTTTCACCATGCTAGGATACAATCCTGGACCCTTGCAGATGAGCGTGCATGTGTTTGACCACTACGCTAACGACGAGACAAAAGAGAAACCGAGAATACTTCTACTGTCAAAGAAGAGCATTACTACGGTTTCTCCCGCTCGCACTCGAACGTAGGGCCAAACAGGTACGCGCATGGTGAATTAATAACCAAGACCGGGGTTTATATGTATAAGTGAAATGCAATACCCTGCAATCAAATTTGTATTTGTAAATACGCACCCTAATGTATTTTCACCATGCTAGGATACGATCCTGGACCCTTGCAGATGAGCGTGCAAGTGTTTGACCACTACGCTACGACGAGACAAAAGAGAAACTGAGAATACTTCTACTGTCCAAGAAGAGCATTACTACGGTTCCTTCCGCTCGCACTCCGAACGTAGGGCCAAACAGGGTACCGCGCATGGTGAAATAATAATACCAAGACCGGGGGGTTATTATTTAATAAGTGAAACTGCCATATAGTCCCGTGCAGAGTCAGATTGGAATTTTGTGTAGTATTGATTGTCTTGCCATAATGTTTTCTGTGGTTTCACCATGCTAAGGCATTACGATCCTCGACTACCCTTGCAGATAGATGCGGCATGTTGTTTTGACAGCCTAGCCGCTAATTTTCAAGACGAGACAAAAGAGAAACCGAGATAGTGTGCTTTTACTCGTCAAGGAAGAGCATTATACTGTGTCTCTTGTTAACGGTTCCTCCCCGTTGAAACTATGCCGAACGTAGGGCGCAAACAGGGTTACCGGTGGTCATAGGTCGAAGTTTGCAGAGTTATCTAGAGGAGCCGTTGTGGGGTGTTTTTACGTGTATTACCGAGTGAAATGCAATAGCAGTATTGAGGGTAGTATGGCTGCGTGCCCGGGGGTTGTCCGCGGCGGGGTTTCTCTGGTACGGGTGGCTCGTTCTGTTTTTTGTCTGTCGTAGCGTAGTGGTGTGTCAAACACGACACGTGGCGACGCTCCTGGCTGCAGGGTTCCTAGGATCGTCGAATCTCTGATGTGCTAGTGGGTGAAGATGGTACGAGTGACATTATGGTGTAATTGTGGAGTTAAGTCGATATAGTAGTAGCAGCGAGTATGTGTATAATGTGGTGGGTCATACTGTATATTATGTTAGTACTAGCTAGGTTGCTGTCTATATATATGTTATTGGCAGTGTATAGGGTGATTTATATATGGGTGTGGTCCCCGAGGTAGGTTATATATTATATAATAGCGATTCGGGTTGATTTACGTAGTTAGGTTAAGTATATATATATCTATATATATATATTAATATATATTATATACTATATATAACTATATATACAGACATTTTGGCACTAAATCGTGGCAGTTTGATTTGAGGTAGTAGTATTATGTGTGTATAATAGGTAGGTTTTAGGTTGTCTCGTGGTAGGTAGGTAGGGTATGGTTGTAGTATTGTTATTAGGGTTTGTTTCTATGTGGTTTATTCTAGGTATCGTGTTTAATTTATATTGTGAGTGAGATGAGTGTGAGTGTATAGTTGTGTAGAGTGGTAATGGGGGTTGTGGTAGTAGGGGCTTGTTAGTATAGGTTATTTACTAGGGGTTATGTTTAGTTATATTATTTACTAGTTATTGGTGGGTTTGTGGATATATTGGTTTTGAGCTGTGAGTTTGTTTGCATGTGATTATTGATATATTATATCGTGGTATATATATGGGTACTATATTATATTGTATTTGGCAGTTATATGTTGTCTGCTATTTTGGGGTTGTATATTGTGTTTCTGTTTTGATGATGATGTATGCATCTGTTGAGTTTATTTTCAGTATCAAGGTAGAGGTGGTGTGTTCAAGAGGACTCCCACTTTCGGGACTTTGAAAGTATGATGTATTATGGTAGTAGGTAGTAATTATTATTGTCTGATGATAGGTTGTATCTTATATGTGAGGAGTTGTGGTTCTTATGTTTGTAGTGGGTGGTTTTCTTATTATGTATTTAATATAGGGTTATCATATATATGTTCGGAGATTGTGTATGGTGGAGTATTATATAGTTTAGGTGTTGGATTCGAGTGTGTTTTGTATTGAGGTAGCTGTTTTGTATTTATGTTTGATCCGGGTAGCCCGGGGGTATATATATTATATATAATATATTATATTATATACATATATATATATATATATATTATATATATATATTTATTATAGTATTTTAGTAGTTTGTTAGTGTATATATATTACTATATATTATATATATATATATATATATATATATATACCATGAAAATAATTGTGTATAATATAGTAATATGAAAAAGGTAAGAATGCTAAAACTTAAAAAATTTCTTATTGCCATAGTTCATCAAATAACTTACAATACATTGTATTAATTATTAATTATTATTATTATTATTGATTATATTATTCATATTATTATTTTATTATTATTATTATTATTATTATTATTATTATTAATTATTATTATTATTATTATTATTATTATTATTTTATTATTATTATTATTATATCTATTATTATTATTAATTATTAATTTTATTATTAATTTTATTATTATTGTTCATTATTATTATTATTATGATTATTATTATATTATTATTATTTTATTATTATTATTATTATTAATTATTATTTTATTATTATATTATATTAGTATTTATTATTATTATTATTTTTATTATAGTATCATTATTACTATTACTCTGATACAACTTTTATTAAAAATTTTTTTTTGTAAAACTTAGTTTTTTTGTAAAACAATAAAAACTAAAAATTCTGAAATTGCCCCGGAATTCTGAAATTAATATATATACCGGTATATATATATGTCGATATATTACTATTATATTATATTTTATATTATATTGTTATTATTATTATTATTATTATTATTATTATTATTATTATTATTATTATTATTATTATTATTATTATTATTATTATTATTATTATTATTATATTATATTATATTATTATGTATTATTATTTTTATTAGTAGTACTTATTATTATTATTATTATTATTATTCATTATTTTTTATTAATATGTACTATTATTATTACTATCATTTTTTTTCCTTATTATTATTTTTATTATTATTTATTATTATTATTATTAATTATTATTATTATTATATTATTCATTATTATTATATTATATTATTATTATTATTATTGTTGATTGTTATTATTATTATTATTGATTATTAATTTTATTATTAATTAATATTATTATTCATTCATTAATTATTATTAATTATTTATCTATTATTATTACTAATTATTATTATATTATTATTATTAATTAATATTAATTATTATATTATTATTATTATTATTATTATGTTAATATTATTATTATTGTATTATTATTATTATTATTATTAGGAATTTCTATAGATGCATCGTTTTGACTGATTATTAACATCTTACGAGGCTATTCTTATTCTTATCTATTACTTAATGCTTATTTTGATTATTTATTATCTATCTAATCATTAATACTAGTGAGTATTGGATTTATTCTACTTTTAGTAATAATTATTAAATTATTGATATTATTGATTTATTTATTATTATCCTATCGTTGGATAGATGGGTGACTGTTTGATTGGAGTATGTTGATGTTATATAAATTTGGTGTAAAATTTTGTTAGTTTTTGTGTGGTGGTGTGCATGGTGGTGTGTTATAATAATTGATATTGGTATGTGGGGGTATGCATTTTATAGACTCCTTCCCCACAGATTTTGCTGGTTTGTGCGATTTTAGTCTGTTACTTGCGGCTTGTTACATCTCTTGTATTATTGTATTTATGATATCAATATAGAGTATGTAGCAGTAGGGTTTGTTAACTAAGTAGGTGTCTTGGTTTTTTTGTTGGTTTTAGTTTGATATCGTGGTGTGCTGGTTTGTGGTGAATTCGGTTTGTTCTGTATTGGTGATTTCTATGTGTGTTTGTGTATTGGCTTAAGTGGTACTTATATTATTGTGATTTTATGTGTTGTGCTATCCGTTGGTTATTTATTAGGTTTGTATTTATTATTAATTATTATTATTATTGGTATTGTATTTATATTTGATTGATTTTGAGGTGTGACTTGTGGATTATGTTTCATGACTTCTGATTTTTAGGTTTGATTAGTGGGAGACGTTAGCTAGTCTACTTATTTTTATTGTGGGGGGAGTTGTGGGGGTATATGGTGATCATTGAGTGTGATCTATTGTGTTTGATTTGGTATTGATTATGTATTTGTTAGTTGTGTGGGCTAGTCTGGAGTTTGATTTGATTTTTATATATTATTTACTTTGGATGTGATTTTTTCTAATTGTGTACTTTCATGGTAGTGTGCTTTATGTTTGCACTTCCCTGATGTGGGATTAATGCTGATGGATATTTTTATCGCGCTGATGTTATTATGTGTATTGAATTGATTGTAATTCTTCATCGTTATTTTATCTAGAGGTGTGTTGACACGTTTTTTGCATCTGAAGTGGCAGTTTTTAGCTTTTAATCATTTTCTGTGGTTTCTTTAGGTGACTCATTCATACGAACGTGTTGCCGTTCTGATCGCTGTTTTGTGGTGGACCGTTACGTACTCAAATGTACGCGTTAATATCCCTTCTCGACGAATTGGAGGCGTTTTGAAATTGTCCTCTTGCGCGGGGAGATGTTCGATATTTGTCTACAAGCGGGGCGGTTTGTTGTGGTCGTGTTCTTAGCATTGGTTGTTCATGTTCCTTAGTTGGACACTCGATATAAGATTGGCAATTCTTACGCATGTTTAGAACTTTCGTGCAAAACGACCTGCGAAGTGAATTCCTGAGGTGGCTCGTCTTGTTATGAATCTTGGGTGTTTTCTTGAGGCAGTTCGTTATTAATCTATTGTCACTCTGATAGATTGGGCTTTGGCCTTAGTTGAAGCCACGGTTGTTTGGAATTGTGTCTTGCGGGGAGGAATTGATTCTGTCTTCTGCGCTTCTCTCTCTCTCTTGCGTCTTCCGGAGTGAGGTGTTGGCGAGTGTATGGTGTGGTGAGAGGTGAGTGCTTTTTGTTTTGTGCAGTGACGGGTTGGTTGTGTGTGTACTTTATGGCTTGTGTGTTTGGGTTTATGGTATGGGTGCTTCTGTTGTTATCGTTGTATTATCTGTATCGTATTGGAGTTGTTAGTGTAGTAGGTTAGAAGGTAGCATTGATTAGTGTAGGTTCCGTCTGTGTTATGTGTGGGTAGTTGATTTGTAGTTGTATAGGTATAGCCGTGTATATTAGCTGTTAGGTTAGTATATACGTGTGTTGGTGAGTGATTTAACCCTATGGGTGATGTAAGTAGTGGTGTTGATGTTACCTATACCGGGGGTTATGTAATTTAGTTTGAGAGTAGTTTATTGAAGTGGGTTATGGTTGTGATAGGTATCTGTGGTTGTGTTTTACATAAAGAAAAATGCAGAAGAGAATGGTGGACAATGAGACAATGATGATAAAGTGGCTCATTTGGTGGTTTTAGAAGAACTTTCATTGCTCAGTAAAATTTGGCAAGTTATTGCTGCCTTGTATAAAGTGTAATTAGTGCGCGATGTGGTGTTATTTCTCGATAGTTGCTGGATAGCTATCTCTCTAGTGAGTCACGAGAAGTTAGAGCTTACGGTGCTCTATCTTACGTAGGTGTGAGATGCATTTACTCTATTTTTTTGGTGCGAATTTGTAATGGGAATATTGTTGGCGGAGGGGATATGGAGTGGGGTAATGTCAGTCACTCATGGTGGAATTCATCCAAAATATTTGACTCACCAACTCACTACTCTTAAAATCATTAAAGTCGATTTCGCATTTGTAAAAAAATAAAATTAAGAAAAATAAGACGAAAAAAATTTGGCTATTGTACTTAACAGTCTTTTGGTTTGCGTGGCATTGGCTATTTTCGGTCTTTTGGGGGTGTTATCATTTTGTCGTATAATGAGAATTTTTCGGTAAGTGAACAGCGAAAGTAGGAGTGAGAGTAGAGAGAGCGATACCCTCTCCGGGCCGGTAGTGGACATCCTTTTCTCGAAACACTTAATAGCAATGGTCTACATCGGAATTTGTTGTCAAAGTTATTCTTATCGTTTGTGGTGGGTTGATAAGTTATTTTGGTTCTCGAAAATCTGGTTCTTTTGCTGGTTATAATCATGTGTATTCAGGATGCGAACGGATATGTGGTTTTTGAGGAACGTGTTGTCTTTGGGTTGTTTCGTTAGTAATAGATGTGCGTAAAAATATTTGAGAATAACGAGGGATAAATGGCGTGGCGCTTTTATTCTTCTGTTCCTTGTCACGTGTGTCTATTACGTAGTTTGTTGTTTGATCGGCTGTGCGTACTTTGTGTGTTCCTCTGATTAGTCCATGACAATATATTATAAATATGATATACACTTTGTATCTGGCGGGTATATATATATATTAATCGTGGAGTTGTATATTGGTATTGTAGTTGTAGGGTTATTATGGAGGTATATTTTAAGGTGTTAGAATATATATATATGCTTATCATTATGTGCGTGTGTAGTCAGGGTTCGTCGTTGTATATATGGATGTGACTAGTGTGATAGCTACGTGGATGGATTTGATATTATAGTATATGGTGAGTGTAGTGTATAGTGTTATATAAATATAGCACATGTATATATATAAATAATATATATATATAATATATAGTATTATAATAGTATATATATATATTATATATATATATATATATATATATATATATATATATATATATATATATATATTACATCATTATATATATATATATATATATAGAATATAATAAATTATATTAATATATTTCTATATTATAATATATATATATAATATAGTGATAAGATATATATATATATATAATATATATTATCTATAATATATATATATATATATATAATTGATATACGTATATATAATTTCTATTTATGTTATTATTTAATGAGGTTGTTATGAGGTGCTATTATTTGGCGTATTGTGATAAGGTATAGTTAATGGCACAAGTACCTGTTTTTATAGGCTAGTAATTGTGAGGATATATATATAGGTGGTTTAGGGGTGTAGGGGTGGTCGGCTTGCGTTAGTCTATTTCTGATGTGTTGCATATATCTTGTGGTGCCTGGATGGTATTGATCTAGTTGTATCTCGGCCGTGTAGTACTCTTAGTGTTATGATTATGTGAGCTCATTATTGTTTATGGTGGGTGGTATTTATTCTCATATTCATGGCTAGTGTGTATATGATTCCTAGGGTACGTTGTATGCGTGTTCTGTGTATAGAGTGTGTAGAGCGTCGTTGCTAATTATTGTGTGGAGGGCAGTGTGCGCGTGTCTACTTCTAACAGATATTCAGTGTGGGTTAGGTGGGCCGATGAGGTTAGTGTTTATACTTAGGGTAGTTTGATTGGGTAGTGGTAACCGGTTAGTGTGTATGAGGGTTATGAGTGAGGGCTGGCGGTCAGGATGGGATTATGAATTAACACTACTGGTTCGCTACTATTATAATATTATAAATCTATATATATATATAATATATATATATAATATAGTTTTTAGTCCCGGTTTCCGGTTGGTGAGTATTGTGTCTTATGTTGTCGCTCATTTTATCAGTCGGTAGTATGGTCACTTGGGTTGTTTCATATATACTTTGGTGCTTATATATTTGGTGTTTGTTCTTCTTGCGATATACATATTACGGGTCTTACGTTTAGGGCCGGTTTGGTATGTGAGGTGCCCTGGGTATGATGTTATTCTACCGTGCTCCGTTCATCGCTTAGGTGTTGTATGTAGGTGATATGTGGTGTAGTATGATTGTTTCGTGATTGTAGGGGGTGATGTTTTGGTTCTTTAGTGTATCCTGTCTACTTAGGTTAGTGTGGTGTGAGCGTAGGGCCGTCTTATATATTGTTAGTATAGTAAGGTTTCGGTAGTGGGGCTTGTATTGGTATGGTGGTCCGTGAGTGCATTGTATGTTTGTGGTTCATATAAGTAGTTTTATTTGTGAGCTGCTACGCTTATGCGTTGTATGAAAACTTATTATGTTGCGCTCCTTTTGGAGAGCTGAGATCTTCTCCTACTTGCGTGGGGATTGTAACGTGCTGCGTCCCGTGATGCATTATGTAGATTGGAGCTTGGTTTGCCGGCGGTGCCGAGGTGAGGGGTGTCTCTCCGGGTTATGGTTTCTCGTACTCTGGTGTACCTCATCATTCCTTGGTGCGTCTCGAGTATTGTGAGCTACGAGTAGACACGTGATGGGCTGACGTAGGAAATGTTTGTCTCTTTGTGTGTAGTCGTGTGCATGGCTGTGTACTGGTATGTGAGCTATTTAGGGTGTCATTCAGTACTGGATGATGTTGGATGGAGGTGTGGGGATTATGCGGATCGGATTGAGGTAGGTGTAGGGGTGGAGGTCTGATTCGTGGTCACGTGCTAGGGTTCCCTGAGTGTCGAGTATCAGTAGGGGGTATGTGTATGGTATCAGTTGATTATATAGGGTATCACCCTTTAGCTTATTGTCCGGTATTGTTTGTGGCATGGGTCTTGCGATGCTATGTGCGTTATGATGCTCATGTGAGTGGGGATTGGTGTTTTGGTTTGTGGTGGCGTGCTGCCCGTATGCATACGTAGGTGGGCTACGGTTAGGTGTTTCAGGCCTTGGGGTGTAGCGCTGGTTCCACTATGTGTATAGCATTGTGAGTTTTGTGCTCACTGTGAGAGAGAGGTCTGAAATACTAACTTGTCCCTAGGTACTAGTTCTGTGGGATGTGGTGGTTAGCTGTCTGATATTGTAGGTGTGGTATTTTTCTTAGTATATATATATGATATAGTTAGGCCATTGTTATCTTTAGTCGTGTATTCATACTGTGAGTTTGACCGCCTTGGTCTGGTGAGTTTAGGTGTTTCATTGTTTCGGTGGTCAAGGTTGTGACGGGTTTGTTAGTATGTGATGACCTCACTACGTAGTGTCGTATTGCGTAGTACGCCTTAACACGTTTTGTGGGATTTTACATCCGCTATGTTTGTGGTGCGCCTCTAGGGTCTTGTAGGTCGATATTTATTTTGTGTATAGGTGGGGTATCGGTAATTATAAGGTTAGTAGTGAATTGGTTGTGATTTTATTTCGATTTCGCGAGTGCGAGCTACAGATCACCGTATATCTTCGCGATTGAGGGAGTAGGTAGTCTACGTTGCGTGTTAGGCCGGTGATCTTTTACGTGCGGCATCGTGAGTCTGTTGTATACGTCTTATTTTGTCTTGTAAGAAAAATAAAATATATATCAGGCCTGTGTGATGTATATTCTGCCGGATTGTACTATCTGCGGCGGTCGTATTCAGGGGGTGAGGCGGTAACTTTTAGCTCGAGTCGGTTTCAGCGCGTTTTTATATTGGCTGATTAGGCTGAGTGGGTGGGTGTTCTCTCAACTACGTTGGTGGCCGCGTATACTCAATATCCACCGTGTATGGCGTGTTTTGTACGCTTCACCTAGTATATGAGTCTATGATCGGTGATATTGTGGTTTATGCCTAGTTCTATCCGGTTCTAATATCCTCTGAGCCTTATACTTGTGGTGCGTTTGGTCTACCTCGTGCGCCGGTACGCTGGGTGGGTAGTGGTATAGTATTTGCTTGTGTTGTGCCTTCATGGTGCGGGTGGGTGTTACTTACATAAGTTGTATATAGTTTCCGTGAAGTTATTGATAGGTTACTGGGCTGGATTGGTTAAGTTGTGTTATATATATATACCTATATATATATATATATACTCGTTGATCGGTTATTGGCTCTTATGTACTGGGTGTTATTCATTGTGTATCTGCTTCTTGGCGTGCTCGTTGTATATGTAGCTCGGCGTGTATGGGTTTATTAGGTACTTTCATTTAGTGTACTCGACTACGAGATTATGTGCTTACGGGCAGTACCCTGTAGTGGTTGATCAATCTATTTGTGTTTTTTTGATGTTTAATTATATTTACGTCTATTTGTGTAAGTCGGTTGTGGCCTGTCACCGTAGTATTTGATGTATCTATTCTTCGATTGGTCTTATAACTCGCGCTATTGCGTTACTGTAGTATAGTAATTCGTCGTCGTACCTATACTCTATATATAAACGGGTTTAAGGGTGAACCGGCAGATTATATATATCGGGTGCGTGTGAGGAGCTGCCTTTGGTCCTTATGATTATCATGTTTGTAGCTCCTTATCTATGTTGTTGAGCCGTTCTTGTTAGTACGTACTTTGTAAGTCGAGCGTTGCTTGTGCGTTCGGCTCTACTCACTACTAACTCATTATTGTAAGTACTGGAGTGACGGGACTCTCTGCATATTTCTCATACGCTTGATGGCGGTCTGACCTGTATTTCTTGTTGTAGCACGGCTTCACTTGAGGTCTTGCTATGTTGCTCCGGTGGTCGTAGGTCTGCTTTACCTGCAGCCTGACGCTATGTTATCAGGGTTATCGGGCGTCACGTCGTGTCCTGTTGCTTGATTACGGCCTGTATGGATGGATTCTGTTGCAGGACGTTATGATATCTTACGGTGGGCGTCCAGTTTATTGATGTTAACGTATATATATTAATAACATATAATAATAATTGTCTGAGGGGCTTCAATTATAGGAGTGTTCTGCGCATGTCACATCACCTTTGTATTTCGGTGTCTAATCTCTAGCCATCTGAAATCAAAACATCAGGTGAGAGATGTAGTGGAGAGGTAGTAGTGAGTAGCTGGCTCTTGGTACGTAGTGGGTGAGTCTCGTGTGTGGTAGAGTGTGAGTGGTCCTTGGGTGTGTGTTCATTAGTGTCAGGTCATACGATCGTAGTGTTAGACATAAGTTACACAATTGTGGATTACTGGTCGTGTTGTTCAACATAGCAAAAGCTTACATATTTACTCGTTTGGAGATAGACTGAGAGGAGTAAATGTTATATTAACAATATGTTCTTTGTTATCTATTATATGATATAGTTGAATCTCCACTGCTTTTTTGTTATATAACAGGGAATAACGATATGTTCGTGACGTTGTGTCGAGTTTGTTGATTGTGTAATGTTTTGTCTTATTGGTGTATAGGTCAATTAGAGGTGTTTAGCTTGGTCTCTTGTTTCAGTTCATTTACAGATGATGGGTGTTGAGGCTTTTTAATCAGACTTTTTTGAGAGTGTGGTCTGTGTCTTTGTATCACGCTTTTTGTAGTATTCTCTCTTGTTGAGTCATCGTTATGTCTCGTCATTTGATTTTTCGGTGATACTGGTGATAGGTTGCGAGTGATTAGGCAAGGAGAGTTGGTCTGAAGTGTATCTGACTGTCTTCATCCACGATGAATGTGTTTTGACTCACAAGTTCCTTCTAATTAGAAGCTTGGATGAAGAATACAGTTGTCACTCAGATGGAGGAATGATCATCCGATTGACACAAAATATACGTGATTCGGATTAAGTTCGGGGTAGGTCATATGCTAAGATAATAAATAATGAAGTATGGTAAGTGAGCGTGATCATATGTTGAGAGTAATATTGTACGAGCTGGGTAGTAATCGCTGGTTATTATACATATCTATATATATGTAGATAGTATTTTTTTAATCGTGCTAAGTGTTTGTCTGTTATAAATTGTGTTAAAAAAATAACATCTTAGCCTGTTTGGAGTGTGATATTTGAGTTCGATTGATGAATAGTTTTGCGGGGTTTTTGTTCTGTGTATGTTTTTGTTCAGTGATGAGGTTTTTATTGGAGTGAGTGGTCTTTTCGATCAGAAAGAAAATTATTGACGTCCTGAGTGAATCTGTGACTACTCGGAGTGAGTTGTAGTCGTCTTTGAAGACGTGTGAAAGAGCCAATCTGAAGTGAGTGTTTGTATAGGTTGCTATTCTTGGGATAGTGAGTTTCGTGTCTTGTGATATGGTTGGCGGGGTGTGGACAAAAAAATGGATACAATTAAAGTAATATTTAATCGGTCGAGTTCTCATCTTATAACATACTGTTTTAGATTCGAGAGTTATGATAAGTAAAAGCGATGTAATAACATTAGATGCAAAAGTAAGAAATCATCTAAAAAATCTTGTAGTTTGAATTAAATTCAAATCTGTAGAGGCAGGATAAAATATCAGGCTGCGCTAGTGTGGCTTTGCATCTGAAGAGAGCTACGAATCATAGTTTAGTATCAGAGGGCAGTTTTGTTGATGTAGCAGAGAGAGTGTAATGTGTCAGATAATATGTCTTGAGTAGAATGATGTGGGAGCTCGCAAGGAGTTAGGTTGATCCTAAATTGGACGATAGTTGTGAGGTGTTAGTTTTGAGTATCAAGGTGTAGAAGTGGAGTAAAGCGAATTGTGTGTGGGCTATGTCGTAAAAAGTTGCAGTAGCGCCAATCTTTTATTACTTTGAGATCGTATTGAGAGTAGTATAAAGAGTGAAATAGAATATTATATATAGCAGGTGTGCAGACGAATTGACTTGGTGTCAAAGATGAAAATGGAACTAGTAAAGTTGTGATTTGTTACCGAGCGCATCTATTATATCTTAATTGAGACCATTGGACCAATGTCTGAATGATTTGAGTGTCTATTGGCAAGGGAATCAATCATATGATTGAAAATTCCAGAGTAATTTCGACAACGGACAATCTGCTGGCCGTTTGTAAAACAACGAGGTGTGATAGATATAGTAGTATATGTATTTGTCTTAATCACAACTAAGAGATTGAGAGATAGTGTTTATGGTGTTTGTCTGGTCTTGGGTGGAGACTAATGAAATTGTGTGTTAATAGAAAAGTTGGCACAAATTTGTTTTGATAAGCCACGTACAAGTTAGAATGATTTAGGAGTGCCGTATTGAGAGTGGATCGGCGTACGTTATCAGGTTCCAGATTAAGTTCTGGGTTTGGTGGTGTTTTGGTTGTTCAGGGGCTGTCTTGTGATGGTCGCGTGGAGTGGTGTAGAGTGAGGTTTATAGTGGGGATCAGCGTGAAAAGTTACTAATTTTTTAGTGTCTGTCACGCTCTCTCTTTATAATATCTCTATATATTTTGTAAGTGTAAACGTATGTAACCTGTATGATGTGGACTGTAAGCTCTGTGTCTTTATTAGTAGAGGTTGATATGTATTTGAGGAGTTATTGTTTTCAATTGCACGGATGAGGATGAGGTGCTGGTAATTTAGGGTTGTCAGGCTTGCATTCGGCATGAATAATGTATGTGTTGATTATATACGAGAGGCATGAGGAGTATATACTCGATAATATCAATTTTGATAATGATATCTTATATGCTTTATTTGCATTTTAATACATAGTGTGCGAGAGAGAGTGTATGTTATAAATTTCTGGTGATGATAATTGAGAATGGTGACTATATGTGCTGTGGAGAGTTGTAGTGTGCTACGGAGTGTTGTGTCTTGGTTGTGTGAGAGTGCTATTTGATATTAGTTGGGGTCAAGTGCCGGGTGTGTTCGTTTGAGAGATAGATTCATGCTGTGTTTTGGTGGCGCGAGTGATACTGATAGTTTGATTGTGTAGCGGTGGTGTGTCTGAGTTTTATGACATAGGGTGGTGGTGAAAAGAGGTCTCCTAGCATATATCGAACGTGATCGAGTATTATGTGGATGTATTGTAAGGTAGGAGATGTTGTGGTATAGGTGTATGTATGAATCGAATAATAGAAATGTGTGGGTTAAGTTGTTTATGTGACAGATTGTATCAATGACGTTTTTGTGTGTAGAGTGTCAGTGACAGATGCCAGAGGTGATCTGATGAATATGAGTTGCTGGCGGTATCTGTGTGGGAGACACCCTGTGGCAGCTTGTGGTTTGGAGCTAGTTTGGTTTTGGTTTGGTTTGCTTGTGTTTAGGAATGTCAATCAAGGCTCCTATTAGTTGTATCTAAGAGTTGTGAAAGTTGTTAAGTTCTTATTTCTTATATCATATAATGAATATATATATAATTGTACTCTATTATGTAAATTACAAATTAATAATATAATAATCTTATAATTATATTAATATGGATAATAAATAATAATAATAATAATCAATGGAATAATAATAATGACAATAAAAAGAATTATGGTAATGGGATTGTTTTCAGTTAGGTTATTTGTGAGTTTTCTTTAAGTAAGTAATGGGTATTGGGATGATTATAGATTATTATGTTAATTTCACTTCCGGCGCGGTCCATTTTGCAATTTGTGTGTGGCTAATTAATAATGGGATGCAGATCTATTGAGTGTATAGTCGGTATGTGTGATGTAAGAGGTGTATAATTATTGCTAGATAATATGTTAGAGAGTGGCGAGATTTGATGGAAATAACAAAGTTCATCAAAGACAATAAATTATGCTTTAAGTGCCTCAGATCAAATCATTTTAGTAGTAATTGTAAAAGACCAGAAAAATGTGAAAAATGTAATAAGCAACATTTAACAATCCTGCATAGAGAAAAAGATAGTACCAATTTAACAAAGAAAGAGCTGTATGGCTCCGGCCCCTCATCAACAGCACTTACTGTTAATCTCTAAGGGAGAGATTATAAAGTAGAGTCATTTGAATCTGCAAGTAATGAAACAAAAACCTTTCAGACAAAAGTAAGCAATAAAAAGCTATTTTACCCTGCAGTGCCAGTTAAAAAAAGCTTAAACGGTAAAGGATAAAAGTGATTAAAACATACATGGGTCTAGATACATATTCATCAGCATGTTTTATGGATTTAAATTTAGCTGCAGAACTAGGTATGTCATATATGAAACCTCAGAAAGATATAGATATTACTACCATGTATGGACAACATAAAATAAAAAACATAATATTTAAAATAATCTAGAAAGCTATGATATTGAGTTATGAAGGAAATCTGGAGAACCAGTAAGATAGTATTACGTGCTGCGTGAAGAAATTGGGCCCTGGTTAAAATGGAAGATGAGAGCCTCTATCAAAGATATAAACGGATTAGGTAATACTTGAGTCAATGTGCCCTTCAATTTCAAATGAGCATCAAATTGGATTATTAAATTAGGGATGGAAGCACTAGAGGTGAATGGATATGTGTTGATAAGTATCCTATAGAACGTATGTTTATAGCTGTGTGTGCATATTGATAAGTGTTGTGGATTCGCTTGCGGTGTTATGAGAATTGATGTTGTGCAGTGTGTGTGTGTGTATGTGTCTTTATCATTGGAGGGTTTTTCGGTATGCCATCCGTGTGCTATATTTCGGTTCGTATTGTCTGTGGGGCGGGGTTGCTGGGTGTTTGTGCGGTGGGCCGGAGCGTTGTGCCGAGTGAGTGAGAGTTAGGAGCAGTTGCTATGTAGGTGGTTAGACCGCGATCAGAGTATGTCGAATCATGCTTTAGAGGATGTGATAATTAGTTTGCTTTGTAAAGAATTAGTTCCGTCATCATTGAGTTTCTGCTGTTTATCAGTGCAGTAGCGTACTCTGCTCTGAGCAACTCAATTTTGTGTCTCATATGTAAGTTGATCATGCGTACTTTTGTGTTTGTTTTTTGGGTCTCTTTATGACATCTTGTATATAGTTGTCTTCAGTAGAGAGCTGGTATGTCATTGTTGCTTGTGGTTCGCCATTCTTGGGTGGTCGGAGAGCGTTCGGTTGGTTTAAAGGTATGGCGAGCGGTCTAATTGAGAGTAGGGTGATAGGTTGCGAGATAGGGATATGAGTTTTATGGGACCTGTTGCGTTTATGCTCGTCTTCTGGATGGCTTTATATAATCTTACGCTGGTTCATCCTATTAATGGTAGATCCAGATTGGTGTTTGGTTGTGTGATTCGTGGATGAATATTTGATAGGGTCCATCATGATTCACGTAGTGTGTTCTAGTAGGTGCCTGTTTTGAGCTTGGATAGTATGAGGCCTCTGTGCTGCAGTGTGTAGAAGCGCACTTGGTTGTTCTTTGCGAGTTATAGTGGGTGAGTTTGGAGTGCCTTAGGATGGTGGTGTCGTCTGATCTTCCTCTGCTCAGATAGTCATATATGCTCTGTGTGGTCTTGTATGAGTGTATTTAAATATATTATATGTGGTCTGTTTACGGTTGTTTGTGTTGAGGTTTGGTATGTTGGTTCGCATGACATGTTTATTGATCATTCTGAGAGTGTGTGTCTGAGTTTGTTCAGGGTTTATATGACATACTACTATTTGCGGTCTTATAGAGTTTTTTAAATTCTCGAGTAAAACCAGTGCCGTGTATTAGTGACTTTTAGTATCGCCGGGATGTTGGTGCTGTATTGTGTTGTTGGTTGCATTACCTTTAAGCTGTCGTATTTGGTTAGAGTTGTGCACGTATGGTGTAGTGTGTGCAGTGTGTGATAATATGTGAGCTTTTGTGTATGTCCTTGTGCTTTTGGTCTGATAACGTGTTTGTTGGTTTCATTACATTCTGATTCTTTGTGACTCTTACTTCGTCTTGTATTCGTTTTATCTTTCCTAATTCACAGTGGTGGCATGCTGCTGGATGATATTGAGTGTTTGAGCCTATCTTGCTCTTTTCTTTGTTGCATATGATTGATGTACTGATCTTTTCGTTCTAGGCAGGCAATTGTTAAGTGTGTGCTTTTATTTTTACATTTTTCTCACATTTGTTGTCTGTCTTTTTACATATACCTACGTGTTATAAGGGATTGAGTTTTGATCCTGAGGCACTTAAAGCATAATTATGGTTTTGTCGCTTTGCATTGTAACTTGTATGATTGTGCTTTGGGCTTGGGTTTTGCTCTGACGTGAATGTTGCTTACATTTGTGAATTTTATATATCTCGTATGGATTGTGCTGTTTTTACAAAGTTGCAAAAGCTGTCGGATATTGTTTAGTGAGTGGTTAGGTGGGTGAGTTATTTTATTAACTTACTTTGAGATGCTGTACCTTTACTGGGAGTTATTGTACGCTATCGCGTGTTATGAGAGTGTTGATTTCATCGTTGTGTATGATATTGTCAATTATTTTTCTGTCATTGGTTGATCTTATTCTGTGATTATATTATCTTATTCTATGTGATCTCATTTATTTGCGTTATATTTATTTTATTGTCATTATATGTTTTGTGGTTGTCAGTTTTTTTGTGCTCTCTCATGGGTCTTATGTAGTTGTGCTGTGTTGGATGTATATTGAGGTGACTGAGTATCTGGGGCTTGTTTGCTCAGCGTTTGTGTTATGATTTGGCTGTTGTTTTCTTGGGGTTTTTGTACGAAGTGGGACTCCGTAATGTGGGTTGTCCCCAGATCAACTTGCGGTGGTTGAGTTTTCTGGTGGATCGGCTTGCTGTCTTTTTTCAATCAAAATCTTTGTAAAAGGTACAAAATTTACCTTTTTATTTTCTTCATACATACTATCTAATCCTTTATATCTCCACGTTATTCACGTTGGTTTTGTAAGGGAGTTTTTTATACTATTCTGAGGTTATGACAAGATTGATGTATTAGCGGAGAAATAATGGGGTTTAGCCCAGGAAGTTTATAGCGAATTGAAGAGCAATGAACAGTTGTTTTGTCATATGTTCATTTTTAAGTATGATGTTAATCTGGATTGATGGTCCGAGTTGCGATTTTTGTGTTAACTAGCATTCGTAACAAACAAGAGGGAAAAATCTGCTCATACTTCACTATCTTCATTCTTAAATTTTCAGTGTTCGCTATGTTTTTCTCTTTTCCATAGTTGCTTGATTTTTGGCAAGTTATAAGCCTGTCGTGTGCTATTTGCCGATAGTGTGTGTTTGTTCTGTAGTGTTATTTGCTATCTGCTTTTTATAACGTATCACTTTTTCTAGTCTCTAATTTATTTGGCTCGAGGCACTTGCTTTAGCTATAGTGTGTGTGTGCGTTGCTGCTCGGTGTTATTATATTCTATATTATAATTATGGAAAATGGTGTGTTTGTCTTAGTGTGTTGCGATTTTCTGATATTTTCGCGTGCTATACTTGGTGGTGTTAGTGGATATATGATCGATGTATGCGATTATAATATCTTGAAATGTGGCTATGTCTTGTAGTGGCTCTTCTGAGTATGAGTATTTGTTTCTTGGTCTCTCGACTATGTTGCGGTAGTATGGCTGTATGACTGAGGTGTCGTATTGGTGTTTGCGCTTATCTCACTGTGCTTACTTTTGTTTTTAAAATTCGTAAGCTAATGCTTTATAGATTCCAGAGTAGTATTATTGTTCTACTCTAACATGTGTAGTGTGTGTGCTGTGTTTAAAGTGTACTCTTTTTTTTCCTGCGAGTTGTTCTTTACGAATCGGTTATGTTCTGAGGTAGTGTAGAGATTTGGGTGAGTTTGTAATTTGTTTGTCTGGTTTCTGGATTTATTAAGAGCGTTTGTCTTCAGAGATTGGTGTGTTATATTAGTATGTGATGTGTCTTGTGTTTTTGTTTGGTGAGAGAGGAGTGCTCGAGTGTGAGAGCGTGTGTGCTAGTGTGTTTTTTTTTCCATAGTGCATTTGTCGAGTGTGGTGGCGTCTTGGTTAATTGTTGTGAGTGTGTTTTTATCTGTTTTCTAATGTCAGTCATGTGGATGTGATTGTGGGCTTATTTGGTGTTTTTTCGCAGCTTGTTTGAACTGGATTGCTACACTTGCCTTTGACCCGCATTTATCTTGGGATTTTTTACGATTAGTGACTACATCTGCAGTGTTGGCATAGGTATTCCGTGGTCGATGATGTGTTACTGCATTGATGAGTTTTGAAGATAGGAGTCGACTTGCGCTTTGCTCGTGTGTTGTAACTCTCATAATCATGGCTTTAGATCTTTGCTGCTACATTGCTCTTTCGTGTGTGTTTGGTGGGTTAGCTTTAATCTTGTCGCTCTGGCTAGCTCAGTTATTTGCTGTTTATGATTAATGGTCAGCTGAGGCAATTAATGTGGTTGGTTAATTGAGTCCTGGACTTTTTTGTGCCTCTTGCATGTGTAAATGCTTGTGCCTGTAGTTCGCTCTTTATTGATCATAACTTAAATCTAACGTTGTTTAAGTCGAGATGTTGAGTCGTGGCTAGTATGTCTGTGCGTGGCCTGTGTTATATTGTTACTTCGTAGTGTGTGTGTTTTCTTGCTTTTATCTTGTGTGTGGCCGGCTATGCTGATTGTTTGTGCTCGCTTAGAGATCGCGTTAGACTCTTCTCTTTGCAGTGTTGTTCACGTTGGCTGCGTATTCGATATTGATATACGATCTCCTCGATGTGTGTTGGCTTGTTTCTTGTAAAGTCTATTCATAGTAGATAATATGCTCTATCTTAATAGCATGCTGGAGGTCTTGGTGTGAAACACTAACAGATGTTGATTTTTTATGCGTGAATTTTCTTCTACTTGTTCGACGCTGCATAGAAGGATAGGAGTTATAATTTTTTGTGAACGCATATATTCTTAGTATATACATTGATAAATTTTTTTATGATTTCGTGAGTATTGTAATACGTGTTACTGTATGATTTTATTGTATTTTATTTATTTATTTTATATTTTTATTTTTGCTATGCGCTTATTTATACTTTATTTTTTGTGTCAATCGGACGTGATTTCTATTGTGTGCTCTCCAGTGCTGAGTGATCAACTGTATTTCTTTGTCATGCCAATTGCTTTCTAAGATAGGATAGAACTTTGATAACAGTTCGCGAGGTGATGATAAAGTACACCGTGTTGGGCCATTCGACTCTTTTTTTTGCTTATTTTGTAACTATATTGGTTATTAGTATTACGATGAGTTGGTGGTCTATTAGTGAGATAGAGGTGATGGTATTCTGGTTGTGTATATAGTGGTAGCTAATAGTAATATTGGTATATGAGATAGGTACGAGAGATTACTCTGTGCGCTGTTCGTGGTGTGGGGGATAGTTTATATTGTCATTTATAACAGATAGGAGTGATAATCATATATTATTTTATGCTACTCAGTTAATTTTGTGATGGGTGATCCAGTGAAAATATGCTTTGATAGAAAGTGGTTAGTAATTTTCGTTTGTTATGAATTATATATATATTTAGGTGTGCGAAATTTCTTTGCAAAGGAGGTAGATTTATGTAACAGACGATGATCGTGAGTTGTTTGGTTGTGACTGTGTTTTTATGTTTTGAGTGTGCCTGTATGTAGACGCGTGGTTTGATTTTGTGTTGCCGAAAGCCTCTTTGTGGTTACATAGGATTGTGGACACTTTATGTTTTTAAGTACGTGATGCTGCGTATATATGTTCCAACAGTTTCACACCAACTATCTGTGAGATAGCTCTAGTGATATGACATACTCCAGATTTACCCATTGCCTGACGTAATGAGCTGTGATTTTTGGAATTTCAGAGATGTGCTTTGAGGATTGGATGGTGGTGGCTGTTATATTTTGACTTGGTGTGTTATGTTTGATGTGTGTGCAATCGTGGTATGTGATTGGGTGATTAGTGTGATGTGGGTTAGTGTTACTTTTTTGTTGCAGGTAGGGTGTGAGATAGATATTGTGTATTGAGTGTTTGTGGGGGTCGCTTTCTTGTTTTAAGTTGTATAATAAGTTTGAGGTGGGGCCTTGTTTCGCTGTCTATGTTGTTCATATTAGTTGTTGTGAATGCGTATGTTGTTTGGTGTGTGACTATTCCGTGTTGTGATATCTCTGGCTAGGTTTTATCGGGTATTGGTTACGTTTTATCTGTGTTACTTGTAATATATATATATTATATACTATAGGTATATATATATATATATATAATACTATATATTATAAATATAAATTAGTTATATAGTAATATGGGGGTGCTATATATTTAGGGTTTTTTGGTGTGGGTGTGGGTAGGTTATTCTTAGTGGTGTTATTATGTATTAGTGGTGTATAGTGGTTGTTTGTTTGTGGTTGTCTCAGGTGTGTATGAGGTAGAGGGTATGTGGCAGTGTATTAGTGAATGAGGT